>PVIJ01016147.1:0-10001 GCA_004024925.1 Scalopus aquaticus
AGGAAACGCCATACAGCTTTCCATAGTGGTTGGATCAATTTGCATTCCCACCAGCAGTGTAGTAGAGTTCCTTTTTCTCCACATCCTCGCCAACATTTGTTGTTGCCTGTTTTATTAATGTGCGCCATTCTCACTGGGGTGAGGTGGTATCTCATTGTGGTTTTAATTTGCATTTCCCTGATTATAAGTGATGTTGAACCTTTTTTCATGTACCTGTTGGCCATTTGCTTTTCTTCTTTGGAGAAGTGTCTTTTTAGCTCTTCTGCCCATTTTTTGACTGGATTGTTGGCTTTGTTTTTTTTTTTGAGTTGTGTGAGCTCTTTGTAGATTATTATTATCAGTCCTTTATCGGTTGTGTTGTGTGCAAAGATCTTCTCCCAATTGGTAGGGTGTCTGTTTGTTTTAATTATTGTCTCTTTTGCTGTACAGAAGCTTTTTAGTTTGATGTAGTCCCAGCTGTTTATCTTTTCTTTTACTTCCTTCGCGATGGGGGAAGTGGTTTTAAAGATTTTGCTTAGATGTATGTCATATAGAGTTTTGCCTATTTTTTCTTCTATAAACTTTATGGTTTGAGGTCTTATCTCGAGGTCTTTTATCCATTTTGAGTTGGTTTTTGTGAATGGTGTGAGGTAGTGGTCTAGCTTCATTTTTTTGCATGTAGCAGTCTAGTTCTCCCAACACCATTTATTGAATAAACTAATCTTGTTCCATTGCATGTTCTTTGCTCCTTTGTCGAAGATCAGTTGTCCATAAATATGTGGTTTTATTTCTGGGTTTTCTATTCGGTTCCATTGGTCCATGTGTCTGTTTTTGCTCCAGTACCAAGCTGTTTTAATTATTATGGCTTTGTAGTAAAGTTTGAAGTCAGGAAGTGTAATCCCTTCATTCATCTTCTTTTTAGTCAGGATAGCTTTAGCTATTCGGGGTTTTTTGTGGTTCCATATGAATTCCTTCAATATCCGTTCTATTTCTTTGAAGAATGTCATTGAGATTTTTATCGGAGATTCCCGAGTTTTTAATCCATCAGGGCCTTAGCCGAAATCTCCATTACCAGGTTCGAGTGAGGAGGGCTGGGTCTCTTGAAGACAAGTGTCTCAGTTTCTTTGTTGTCAAGCTTGGGTGCAGGGGTATTTACTTACCTAGGTGAAACCCTCATGACGAGGGACCAGCTTCCTTAGCCCCCAGAACCTGCCCAGGACTTGACTCCTTCTTCACTGTTTTGGGGGAGACCTCTAGCTCCTTCCCATTCTGGGTCATCTGCTCACTCTTTTCTGTTGCTTCCAAGGCACTCCCTTCTCTGCTCTTCCTGTCCTGCCCTAAGTTTGCCTAGGAGTAAAAATCAAAGCTGTTCTAGGGACAACTTCTGCCCTTTTAACTTTGAACACACACCTCCCCTGAAGTGTGGCTAGAAGTCTCCCTACTTGCACTGGTGAGACACACAGGAAGAATGAGTTAAAATAATAACTCAGCCAATCATCCTGCCACAGAGTGCTTTCCTTTCACTTCTCAGAGAAGCAGCAAAGCAGCTGTGATTGAGTCCAGCTCTCTCCTGTTTACCCAACAGAGGGTTCAAGCGCAGTGACTGCTCCATAAAAGGGACGGGAACCTACCAAGGGGAGTTTGAACAGCCTGATGTAGAGCTGGGGGTATTTAGTGATAGGATAAGAGCTGAAAGGCTACCCTGAAGAAAGGGAGGGGTGTCTGTGTGGCTTTAAAAGGAAAACCAGTCCCAGTAGTAGAAGTGACTAGACGGGAGGGCTGGGGGTCTTTCCAGTGAGCAGGTGGAATGGGTGGGCTGTCACTGGTTTTCCTCATAATGGTGAGATTCAGGGACCGAAAGAGAATGTGTAGGGTGTTGTAAAGTGGAAACTTAAATATAATTTGGGGTACTTGATCTTCAAGGAGATTTTTTAGCCTTGCATTCTATGTTAAGAATAATCAGCTGTACTGCTCCCCTGTGAGGATGGCCCATGTAAAAATGAACATAATTAACAAATGCTGGTGAGGTTGTGGTGAAAAGCAACTCTTACTCACTGTTGGTGGAAATGCAATTTTGTCTAGCCCCTGTGGAAGACAGTATGGAGAGCTCTCAAGAAAATAAAAAAGGAAGTTCTATTTGACCCAGAAAATACTACAAGTAGATAACTACCCAGATAATGCAAAAAATCCAATACAAAAAGATCTGTCTATACCTAAGTATATAGGAGTACTGTTTGTAATGGCAAAATCTTGGAACTAACCCAATTGCCATTTGACACATGAAAGGTTAGAGAAACTGTGGAGCATATAAAGAGATGAAACATCCATTTTGGGACAAAATGGATGAACCTTGAAGTGATTATGTTGAGTGAAATCAGCCAAAAAGTGAAAGAAAGCTATCAGATGGTTTCATTCATCTGTGGAATATAAATACCTAAAAAACATGTAAACAGAATAAACTAAAATTTGAACTCAGTAATAATATTTATAATGGTTAACAGAATAGGGACTAGGGGAAAGGGTGGAGGGAATGGGACATGGAGGCAGATGAGGTGTGGGCATGGGATTTGGTGGAGAGAACCTAAAGAAAAAATAAAAGAATAATCAGTGGTATTTATAACCACTGGGTTTGTAGAAAACTGAGAAAGTTATCACTACCTGCCAAATGCCAAAGAAACTAAACTCCTCATCTTTGTATACTGTGTATGCGTGTGTGTTAGTGTGTGTGTGTGTGTGTGTGTGTTGCTTCTTTCTGGTGTTGGGCACAAAGAAAATCACTGTTTTCCTCTGGGCTTCTCTAGGCTGGCAAATAAAGCATCAGACAGACTGACAACAGGAAAAGTCAAAAAGAAATCTAATACTAACGTGCATACCTCCTATATGCATGGGAGACCCAGTAGGACTGAGTAACTGGCCCAGGTAGTCTCAGTGACCATCTGAAATAGCACAGAAAAAAGGACTGGGGAGCTGGTGGAGGTCAGTTAGGGAAGTTCCTGGGGAAGATAAAGTAGACAAAGATAGGCAGATTTCATTTGTCTTTAAATCCCTTGAAGGGGATATGAAGATTAGGTCTCCCCTCAGGAAAGTTTATCTTTTTCAAAAGCAACATCTATGCAGCCTTCAGAGCCCCTGCCATGGAATCAGCCTTTTATCAAAAAGAGAATTTTATATTTGGGGTATATATTTTGGGATGGCAGATTTTTGCTCTCTGGCTCTGGGAATAAACATGCTACCCTTATGAAATCTTAGACTTCCGGACATCTGTGCATAGAGTTCCTGAGACTCCCTGAAGTAAGATTCCAGGAGAGGTAGACAGGTGGACTCCTGGAAATGTGAGGTGTTCAGGCAGAGTGATGGGCTGCAAAGCACAAACCAGAAGCCATGAAGATCCAAGGCAAGAGGGTCTGGCCTAATTCAGGGGTCAGCAAGGGGAGAAATTGGAGGGCATCTTCATCTGAGATCCAGAGGCCCCCTGGTGGTGGCTGTCCTGGGAAGGAAGCAGACTGCAGTGCCGGCAGGCTGGAGAGGGGCCCCTCTGGCTCTAAAGTTACCCGAGGGCCTCCCTGGTGGCGCAGCGGTTAAATGCTGCGCTGTGGAGCTGTCGGCAGCGACTATGCAAGTTTGATGCCCAGCCAGGGAGCTTCTCACATGGCGCGGCAGACCTCTCCTGCCTCGCCCGCTGCTCCCCTCAGCAGTATTTCCGTCCATCTACCCGTGCTGCTCCCCACTCGTCTCTGGTGAACCCTCTCGCCGTCCCACGCCTCTGGCCTGTACCCCAGCTTGTATGCATAAATAAATAAATCTTTAAAAACAAAACAAAACAAACAAAAAAAACACGAGGAGAAAACAAGATCAAGAAAGGTCAGAGAACCCGCCTCCAGCAGACTGACTTAGTGATTTAACTGGAACAGAGTTTTCCCGGGTACAGGTGAACTGAGGTGCCAGGCTTCTCTGCAGGAGTCTCCCCCAAAGTATCAGTGGCATCTCCAGATTTGAGAAAATACTAGGTTTTGAACATTTTGCAAGGTTAGGCAGAAAAGAGGGGGGCTCTTTAGTTTCTGTGTAGCCAGAGCAGCAGGTATTTCTCATTAGTGCTGCTCCCCGTTAATGCTATTCAAATCGCAGGTGCTTAGACCTCAGGGTCTTGCTGAGATGCAGAGAGCAACTCCCTCCTTAGGCCTGGGGGCGTGGCTTGATGCAACTTTCTGATCTGCCCCCAGCAGCTCCTACACTGGGCTTTCAAGTTGTGTGCCAGGGCTCAGACTGCCCAGGAGCCCAGCTCAGTGCCCCCTGCCTCTCCCACTGCTGCCTTTCAATCACCTGCACCTAATGGGTTCAGCCAGCTCAGGCCCCAGGGGCCTGGCGACTCAGTATTCTCTGCAGGGAAAAGGAGGTGGGTGCCAGTCTGAGTCCCTTTCTGCCTAACATTGCCCAGTGGGGAGTTTGCCCACGTTTCCTTTGTCCAGGAAGGTTCAAGAAAGCTCCAGGTAAGGCCACATTTCTCCTGCATTTGATTCTAAAATCCCCAGAGTACTGCGTCTCAGCCACATTTGTCGAATGGAATTAGGGTAAATTCTCAGATGGAGCCTTTGTGGGCTTCCTTGCTGCTCTGTGGACTCAAATCAAGTATTCGAACTATTGATACCAGCCCCTCCTCTGCTGCCCTCCACCCTACCCTGAAAACCTATTTGGAGCTTACGGAAGTTCATTCTGCAAGTTTCATTATCATTGTGCCATTTATAATTCATTATTTAACCTCTGGATGGGCAGGCAGGATGATTTTGAACAGTCCCACAGGAATAAAATCACAGGGTTAATAATCTCTGCTCTTTGCGAGTAATTGGAAAAATGGTATCCTGGTAACAAGACATTAGCAGAAAAATAGTTTTTTATCAGTTTCCATAGGTAGAAGTCAAGCAGTGAGGACAGAACTTCCGTTGTAAGTTTTGTTTGCTCTGACCCTCTGTGGCCTGAGACTGACCGCTTGTAATTTCAAACAGCATTTAATCAGCGTGGTTTGATGCTGATGCAGTGTCTGCGGCCCCTTTCCTGGCTCAAATCGTGGCTGTGCACGCTCACTAGCTGTTTTGCATTCATCTTCATTTAACTAGGAATGTTAAATGAAGCACACATAGATAAGCTTCGTTGATTTTTAAGTTGTTGAATGCTGTTGACAGTGCGGAGAATCCACAAATGATTAGCCAGGGCACATCAATGGGCATTCCTGCTGTTTCTCCTGTCTTGCCAACTGAGAGATAATAAGGTTTTCATATAATCAGGAAGGCACTTCTTCAAGAACTATGATTCAGGGGCACAGCTGTAAATGACCAAGCAGGTCTTTCGCTGGTGCCCAGAAAGCCAAATTCTGAACCAGAAGAAATGTCTTTACACGGAGGGTTTGTTCAAGGTGGCCATCAAAGGGGTTGGGATAGGCACCCCTCAAAAGCTGGTTCTATAAATGGCAGGAGAGCTGGACTTTTTAAGGGGTAAGGGAAAGTGAGGGCGTGCAGGGCTTCACATTTCCAGGTTGGAGGATTGTGGGCACTCTAGGGGACTGGAGTCAGGGCTTTTGACTTCCCAGTGGGGCGTTTTCTCAGCAATCTGCAGATCCTTTGTGTATGATGCCACCATCAACCCCAGAAAGGCACGGATAAGTTCTCTTAGGGATTACAATTTTCCAAGTACCCCTAATGTAGGTGGCATAAGCTAATGGTTAATCTTGAGGGGAGAGGGGAAGAGAAAACAAAGGCTGGTTAGCATTTAACTCCACTTAGTCCTAATTTTTAGTGTAAGGCAGTTTGCAAAATATAGGGGATCCTGCTACACACCCACCTTGGGTCCAGTGAGGGCAGAGGGGAGTTTTAAAGGGTCAACCAGGGGCTTCCCTGATGGCACAGGGGTTAAAGACAGTACTACCAAGCTATCGCCAGCCACTGTATCCCCAGCCAGGGAGCTAATCCACATGGTAGATCTCTCCTGTCTGGCCTGCTGTTCCCCTCAGCAGTGTATTTCAGTGGATCTGCCTATTCCACTCCCCAGTCTGTCTCTGGTGAATCCTCTCACCCCACCCCCCATACTTCTGACCTACACCCCAGGTCTCTTATGCATAAATAAATCTTAAAAAAAACAAAGGGTCAAGCAGGGATGTGGCCTGACCTTGGGTCCTTTGTGGTGAATCTGTAACTGGACTCATTGGCAACTTTGAAACCCTATTTTTCCCAGTATCAAATCTTCGGGGTTGGGTCTTCAGTCTATTTTTCTGTCCATGACTAGTGGGCGCAAAGTGCCTCTAGGTAGCAGGTAGTGGTAAAACACACTGCTGTCTTCAACCACAAGTCCCAGAATGTGTAGCTGGGTTTTCTGAACAGGGGCTTGGGGGCAGGCCAAGCAGCCATGCTTGGTATATAACAGAATCCTTGCCAGACACGGTCTCTTCTTGCTTTTGCAGACCCAACTGGCATCTTGTTACCGCTTGTTAGCAGGACTGATGGAATTTGACCACATGTTGGCCAATTAATTTACTTCTTTCTCCCTTTAGCTACTTTTGTAAACACACCTTTTGTTTACTGTCCTGTGAGCATGAGGGAGAACTAAAAAGGCTGTTGTGGAGGCAGTGTGTGTGTGTGTGTGTGTGTGTGTGTGTGTGTGTGTGTATGTGTGAACAGTCAGCTTCCAAGTCTTAGACAAAGCTAGGGGGGTGACCTTCTTTAACTGACACACACCTGTCCTGGTGCCAGAGGTCAGAAGTGTCCGGAGAAATCCCAGAGGGGCAGTTTACCAGGAAGGGAGCTGGTGCCCTGTGGCCATATCCAGGCCTGGTCAAGGGGCAAGGACATGACTAGAACCCTCTGCATCACTTGGGACTGTGTTGGCAGTTGGCTGCCTATGTTTGGCTGTGGATGTGAATTTGCTGGAACCTAGAACCTGGAGGAGACTCAGTGAATTGGAGCTGGTACTGATGCTTTGCTTCTGTAGTTTCCACGCTCATTTCTTGCTGCTCCAAATAACTTTGCTCCCCCTCCCTCACAGGAGAGCAAGTGTTCCAAACAGCATCTCATCATCCCTCCTCTCCTGCCAGGGAGTCCCTGTGTCCATCATCTCTCCTCTCTGTGCCATTTGCTCAGGTCCCCAGCTCCCCTGCTTAGTAGGCAGAATGAAGGGCACCCCAGAATCCCCAAACTTTAAATGCTTTAAATGGGTTCTGCCATCTGCCACATGAAGGCAAAACATACTCTTAGTGTATAATACCTTCAATAGAAAAAAAACTTTAATAGAGTCCATGTGCAATAGAGAGGAGAAAGAACATAGTTTCCCAATGAGACACCAAAGCTACCTATCTCCTTGTGGGTAAATGCTCAACCAAACAGGGTTTGCCCCCAGTGGGGTCACTGAGGCCCCCAAACTTGCCATAATTCTAAGGCACCTTATGGTGGTGACCCATAGGAAAGGGGCGAAGGGGCCAGGGACTTCTAGAAGAAAAAGAGCAAAATAAAAGCACAAGTTGAGATAACTGTTGCCACTGTCAGCCTCCCCACAGGGCTCTCACCCGTGTATCTTTCAAGTAAGTGTCTCCTCCCATATCCCCTCTAATTCCTGGTACAAGTCTAAGGCTGAGCAGAAAGCATAGCTGCTTCTTCAAATGTCTCTGTTCCACATGCCTCCTGAGGTCTTCTCCCAAGTCATCTTCCTCCCAGTTCTCCGTAGTTTCCCTGTGCCAATGAGCGCCATCCTTCCGTGGGTGGGGCAGGGAACCTGGAACCTCTCCTTTTAGATTACAGTTACATCCTCAGGTCTCAAGTTCCCCTCTTTGCTCTCAAAGTTGCCACCTCGCTGATTTCTCTTCCCCTGAAGTCTCCCCACAGCCCCCTGGACTCATCAGGACCAGTGCTTCTGGGAACTTTCTCATCTCACATCTCCAATCGAAGCCCTAGCTTTCGCAAAGCTGTTGATGGTTCTCCTGCCGGCGGATGATGCTACCCAGTCCTTAATGGGCTCCCAGGAATGTGTGTGTACCCCTCTTCCCCCACCGAACCTCCCATACTTCCCCCACCGACCTTCTAGGAGTAGCTCTGACTGTTTGGCATCATGCCCGTGACTCTGCCAAAATGACCAGCGTAGAGCCCAGAATCCAGACCCTCCTCACGGCCTTACGCACTGGTTTTCACTCGCCACGACGGTTTCAGCTTTACTGAATGCCTGTTGCAGGCAGGCTGCCTGATAAGAGAGCACCTGAGTCGGGGAGGGGCTGAGACTGGGGCCAGACCCCAAGTTTCAGAGGGAGGGGCTTCTCCAGGTACTGACTTAGCAAGATTCTTGCTTTTGAAAACAAGGACCTAGGATGAGGCTAGTTGGAAGCTCTAAAGGAGCATGGTTCCAGTTTACTTCAGGAAAGAATCTGTTCACTTCTTGCCTTTTCGCCTCTCTTGGCTCTCTTCTTGACTGTCTTTTGCTTGGCCTTGAGATTTATTTAAACTATGATCCCACTTGTAGAGAAAAATATTTGGTGGCACAAACATGCTTTGCCCTGTGCTGGGAACACACTAAGTTGGTCTCATGGGGACACAAAAAAGAATTCTACTACTTGAGGATTTTGGTTATTTGCTGTCAGGCCCCGGTATTCTCTTTGGTGAGCAGGCTATGGGTGCTAAACTGGTGGAGGTTTATTCTCTTAAAGCTTGAAAATGGCTTCACTCAGATTCTGACAGTCTTTTCAAAATAAAACCCTGGGCCCCTCTCCCCTCTGCAGTTGTAGCCAGGCAACCCCTTCCCCCTGAAAATGTCCTGGTGACTGCACCCTGGGGAAGGGGGGCCTAGGAGGAGAGGAAGACATAGCACCCTGGACTGAGGGTGACTCTGTTCAAGCCACTCAGATAGACACCAACAGAGTATTTATACACCCCATGTCCTGAGAGCGCTGCTTTCTCAGAGGGGAAATAATTGAGTTGAAGACCAGTCTTATTGATTCTTGTCTGGTGCAGTTATTTTGATTTGCTTCCAAATTGTTTTTTCCCTCCTGGAAAAGTTTTACTTTGCCAATATGCTATAGGGGAGAGAGCTGAAGAGGGGCTGGGGTGGGGGAAGGGGATGACACCTTTCTCCACTATACAACCTTATCCACTTTAGCAGATTTAGAACTCAACCCTTTCTAGACATTTCTATTTGGGTGTAGCATTTTCCAATCAGGGTAACTGGTATTTATATGCACAGTAATTTAAAATAGTTACGGCTAACTTTAAAGCATGCCAGATAATTGCACTTTTTAGGGTCTGTTCTCCATCCCCCTTGCCTCCTCCCACCCCACCCCACACTGTGCTGTCAGGAAATGGTTGTTTTTTCACTCTCCTTGCTAACAGTAAATTTCTGTATGCTTTTCCCTTGGCACAAATAATTGTTGAAGAATGGATTTAGATAGAAGCTTTGCAGACAGCTTACGGAGGGAAGGAAGACTCAGAGTCTTGGTGCTTAGCTGACAGCACTTACAGGACTTGGGCTAGTAGCTCTGGTTCTCCCTGGAAGATTACTGTCAAAAATAGAAAAGCAGCTTTTGAGATTCACAGTCACGACTGACCTTCTTTGGGTAGGGAAAAAGGACCAAATTTCAATTGTCCTTTAAGGGACCTATATATCATATGAAAAAAAATCTGGAAAAATTGTATCTCTGGACAGTAAAGCCATCACTGGAAATTTTAGAGAGATTACTAGGCAATTGACTCCTAATGAGTTCCTAATAACACTGCTAAAAATATAAAAAGCAAACACTATGTCATTACACATTTTTCTTTTGAGTGTTCATATATGGGTATAAATATCTGTATTTCCCCTCTGGTGGTTATTAGCTATAAATCGGCATCTTCACGAAATTATATTTATTGCTTTAAGTGTTTGTGACTACAAAGTATCCAGACTGGAGACTTTCACTGTATTCTTTTCACACTGGGCTGACTTTTTGGACCCATCTATTTTCTCTGCCTTCAAAGTCCTTGTGCAGGACAAAAGTCTCTCTGGATTAGAGAGAGAATTGC
>PVIJ01016147.1:10101-33859 GCA_004024925.1 Scalopus aquaticus
AAAAAAAACGCAAGTATTATGAGATCCTTAAGGCAATGCAAACCCTCAAAATATGAAATAACTTGCTGAATTAAAGTGTAAGAAGGTATCAAGTACAATCAAAGTTTGGTAGGGAATGATGGTGTTGATATTAATGCTAAAACCTTGCTTCTGGGTTTTATAAGAATATCAGCTATAGAACTGAAACCCACAACTGTGAGATGTAGGTTAAGGTAGAGTATCAGTATTACTGGGACTGGATAGCAAGTACTTGGCTTTAGCTCCGTCCCTTATCCCTATTTTATTTGTGTGATCTTGGAAAATCATCATACACCTCTGGAGCTCAATGGGGCCATTTGTAAAATGAGTTTCTTAGGAGGTAAGACCTGTCTCCCCTGGGATATTGGACATGGAGAGATTACATAACGGTAATCCCCAGGGACAGAGGAGGTTCCCCACCCCAAGGAAAAGTGGAGCTGAGCAGGGAGAAGTGAGGGAAGCCTGGGAGAAGGAAAGAGATTAAGTAGGTCTGGAGGAGATACGTAGAGTGCAGAGACATGTGAAGAAGCCATGTTTGCTTTTTGGACTTATGTGGGGAACTTGGGGGACATGGAAGGAGACATTTGAAAGAAGTGGAGCTGTGGGTGAGAGACCCATGGGGCGGCTGACAATGCCAGCTTTATCTTGATTTTGATTTTGCTCTTTTTCTTCCAAACTTGTCTGGCCCCTTCTTCTCCTTCTGTGGGTCCCCGCCTGAAGGTGCCTTAGAATTGTGGCAAGCTTTTGGGCCTCAGCAGTCCTGCTTTGACTGGGCATTTACCCACAAGGGGAAGGGTAACTTTGGGTGTTTCATGTGAAAACTATTTTAACCATGTTATTTCTTTTCTCTTTATTGCACATTCATTGTATTAAAGTTCTTTTCTATTGGAGGCCTTACACATTAGAGCATGTTTTATCTTGATGTGGCAAAATGGCAGAACCTAATTAGAGCAGGCAGTTTTGGGGGTCCTGGGGTGCCCCTCACCCTTCCTGTAACAGTCATGGGGAGTGTCTGCGTTACAGGCCTTGGGTGGGATGGCAAATGTCTTGCAGTTCAGGATATAGTGAAGTACAAAGAAAAATGATCTCATTTCAAATTCTAAAAGTGCCCGTGTGAGAAACTATGATCTTGACCCATAGCTGGGGTGGATATGCATGAATAACAAGGCTGAGAAATGGGACTGAGAGTTGGAAACAAGAAGGCGTTTCCAGAGAACTTCTTGATCTGTTCTTTTTTTATTTTTAACAAGGTGCTTTTATAGGACAAAAGAAAATATTTTCAACCAGCTTTGGAATTCCTCAGAGGTCATCCTGGCTTCCAAGACATTTGTAAATCTTTTTATATTTCCTTGGTAGGTTTTTTGAGATGTGCTTGAAATATTTCATGTTGTCCACATTTCAAGCCCGTGGGCCGTCCCTCCTGGTGCCTGTGAGCAGGCTGCCCAGGTCAAGGCTGGGCTAGAAATGCTCAGGGCTTGGACAGGCCTAAGTTCAGGAATTGGAGGGTTGCAGGGGCGGGGGCACGGGGGTTTGCTGTCAGAAAGGCCACTGTCCTCTCTTGACAGATGGGGAACTGGACTGGATTTGGGAAAGGAGTAGCTGAGATCACTCAGCTGGTTGGTGGCCATGCCAGCCACACAACCAATGGCAGGTAGAGGACCTCGGTTTAGACAAGATCCCTCGCCCCAGACGAAGGGCTATGTTTTGGTGGAGATAGTTGCCTTATTGATGAAAGCTCCTGTATTAGGATTCCTCTTGCAAATGACAGAAACCTAAATCAGCTTAAACAGCTGATTGAGCTCTGTGATTTGAAAAGATGGGGTGTACAGTGAAATGCAGGATTCCTGACTCTGATTGCTTCTCTTTCCAGTGCCTCTCCCCTCATTACAGACCCCAAAATATGTGGGTCCAGAGACACTCTAGGAGAAAGAATTCACCTGAGAGTTTCAGGTGAACTAGGGAAGGCTTTATATAAGAAGCTCATGCAGAAGGGAAACCAGTGCCAGGAAGGAGAGTTTGGCCTGGTTCCCGAAGTGGGGTTGAGGGGCAGTCTTACAGGGACAAGGTCAGGTATGGGGTGCAGGGGAGCATTGACACAGTTTGTTGTGGGCAGGGCTGTGTCCTGGTGCTTGGCTTTCCCCCTCTAGAAAATTGCAGGAGAATTATTAGTCAGGATTAGATGCTTTTTGTTCTAGTATGTGCCTTGGGCTATTTTGTTGGTCCATTTGTTTGGGTAGTATGTGAGAGTAGGACTGGCCAGTCCACTGTTAATACAGGCTTTTGGGGATCTTAGCCCTGTTTAATTGGGGGTTGTGTGACCCATTTGGCGGTCCAGTTCCTTTTTTCAAACAGGAGGTTGGCAACTTCACCAATGATCTAGTTTCCTTTATTCAAGTAGGCAACTCACATCTTATCAGCTGACAACTTATTTTTTGCCTGAACTGCCTCACCCTTTATAGGTGGGCTGGAGTTGTCTCAGTGAGTATATTGCAGCCTCCAATATGCCCTGGAGCCTTCTCGTCCATGTCCCATGTCAGCAAAGAGCACAACCCTGGCACCTCACTGCCTCCAGCAGGCACCCCCGAGGGAGTGGTTCTGTTAGTCATGTGCTATCCCTGAATCAACTACTGTTGCCTTGGAACTACGGTTCTCTCATTGGGTGAGAGGCTTGTGTGGTGCCCCAGAGGTTAGGGGACAAGGTAGGGATGGTTCACATTTTTATAATCATGGGGTCATCCAAAACTATAAATAAGCACAATATTATCAAAGCCAAAGTATCTACCTTGGAAATGTAAGCATTCAAAAATAGGAGTAGAGAATGAGTAAGTCAGGGGACACTTTATGGGTGGTAGCATTGGACGCTGACTTGTAGGTTTCAAAAGGAAGGGTTGAGACATTAATGGAGTAGGATTTCGTAAGGGTCAGTGAGTGGATGGGGCTGATGAGATGGAGCTTTATGTTATATAGGTTCGATCGTCTCAGTACATAGCCATAGCAGGTCTTCAATAATTCTTGTTAATGATAGTTAGTCACCATCATATAGTCTTCTAGCTTGGGTTCTGGCACGTATTTTAGGACTTGGGGTCGTATAATCTTTGTTCACATTGAGTCTCAGTGAACTCTGCCACTGGTGTGAGAGCAGGCACACATACTGCTCGAAGAAGTGTGCAATCAGTGTTTCAATAAGGCTTTATTTACAAATCCAAGAAGTGCCCTGGATTTGCTGGCAGGAGGCAGCTGATCCCTGTTCTTGTTCATCTTCTTGGCGCTTTCCAAATCAGTTCTTCACGCTGCTGCCAAAGTTATTGCTTTTCATCAAGGTACATTCAGAACATGTTACTCCTTTGCAACTAAGATTCATGGTGGCTGCTATATTTGTTTTGGATTAAAGATCAACTTTTTCCTGTATGTCTGAAGTGGTGCCTTGTTTGGACCTGCCTGTTTCTTGAACCTCAGGTTAGCTCCTTTCTTAATGATGTTCTAGAGCCACTCTGGACACCTCTTGCCTCAGGGGCTTACACAGTTCTGTATTATTTAGGGCATGTGTCTACCCAGTGACCTCATTGTAGGTTGTTCTTGCCTCATTCCTTTTCCCAAATTTCTCAGCTAGATAGATAGAACTACCTCACAGAAGCAATCCGTGCTCATCTGTCTGAGCTGGGCAAAGTCACTTGCCATTGCTTTCTCACTGCTGTTTGCTATTTCTCACAGCACTTATCACAGTGTGTAATTATTCGTTCACTATCTTTTTGCTTTTTATCTATTCCTTGCACTAGATTGGAAGTCCCAAGAAAATGGGGAAAATATTCTATTCACCTTTATGTCCTTAAGTCCTGGAAAAGTACCAGGTACTGGGTAGAGCTCTGGAACAGTCTTGGAATAATTAAACAATCAGAAGAATAGAGTTGAGGATTTCTGTTCCTTACCTTAATCTCACCTCACTTGAGATAAAAAGTGTAAGTTGTTTATATCACAAAAATCAGTCCTTCCAGGGCTTCTAATTCTCAAGCCAGCTGGGCTTCTATCTTAGCAATTGGGGTTTATTTTCCAAAGTACCATATATTTTAAATGCAGAGAGAAAACTGTGTTAACAATGTGTTAATATTTCTGTTTATTTCAGATTCTTTGTGTATCCTCAATATTAACTTAAAAATATTCAACACTTATAAATTCAATGCAAAAAGTTTTATAAGCAATTTATTCTTTCTTCCAGGCTTTTGTTTTCTGGAGTGAAAATCGTTTCTGAGAACATCCTTCCTGAGGAAGGGCCCCATCTTTTTTTTGCATGTTCTCTGGACTAGCCTATGGATAGGATAGCATAATGGTTCTCAGGATAGCAATTTATTAATTATCTTCTGCCCATTTTCCCCAAAGAATATGAAGCCAGATCATCAGGAGGCACCACAACTTCATTCTGGATAGTTTTCAATTTTATTGTGAAGGAGACGCTGGTTGCCAACCCTTGGAGCTAAGGAAATAGACTAGAATGGAGCATAAAATTTAACCAAGGCTTACAGACAAGGTAGAAAAAACAGGGCTGTCTTTCTTGCTCTCATAAAAACAAATAGCAGTTCCCTAGGAGACAAACTGTTTCCTTCTTTAATATAAAAGGCAACATTCGTCTTCCCAGTCTCCCTGTTTATTTGGCTTTTCTCCATCTTCCTCCCCCTTTCCTTGCTGGATGCTGCAGTGGCCTGGATAAAGCCCTCATATTGGCCCCTGCCCCTTCCTTAGCTCTGAGAGTAAGAAAGAAAAGCGATGTCTGCGTGAGGCTCCTGTCAACTATAGGAGGTGATTTTCAGACACTAAATCCTTAAAACTCAACAAAGCCTGCCTGAGCCTCTGGAGGTCAATATTTAATATTCTCCTCCTTTTAGCAGATGGTGAAATAAACTGAATAATGACTGCCCTGGAACTGCCTGCAGAGATTTTGAGAAGCCTGGGACTGTCACTGCTGTTGAAGATAAGCCCTCTCCCCTGTGGTAGGGAACCCTTTGATCACAGGTCAGCTGACAGAGGACCCCAGGAAAGCACAGTGCCAGAAAGCTGGGTTTTATGCTTATCACTGTCCATGACCAGCTGTGTGGCCCCGGACAAGTTATGTAGCCTCTCTGTGCTTTGGTTTCCTGACTGTGTCATCGGAACTGTTCTCAGTCGTTATGAGAAGTAAGTGAGAGTACACATGGCACATGCTTAGCCCGGTGCCTGGCTTGCTCTAGTCCTTTATTCACATTTGCTTGAACTTGATACCTGTGGAGGGCCGGCTGCCCTGGGGGAGTTCGCCTGCTGCTTCTCCCCGCTGTCTACGGCTTGTGTCTTGGAGACATCGTCACAACATTCAGGGCTTCAGAGCACACACACTAGGCTTGCTAGACCCCTACTGGGGCTTGCAGATTCCTTGGTTTGCTGCAGACTGACAGGCATGTCCTTCTATGTTACATTTTAAGATGATATTCATGAAGCAGCTGCCATGGGTCTCAGGAGCGGCTCAAGAACAGAAGGTGCGTTCCTAACAAGCGTTCCTAACATCCCCGAGAGCTTCCCTCCGTCAGGGTGGGAGGGGTTGGCTGGTTGCCATGCCCCTAAAGAGATAGCTAGTCTTCCAGAGCACTGTCTTTGGATCCCTGAAGTTTACTAAAAGTGGGGGACTTCTGCTGGCTCCCCTCAGCTTGACCTGGTGCTGTGAGATTGGTCCCCAAAAAGGGTCAGTCAAGCTTTTCTCAATATGCCCAGAGTAGGCCTCTTCTGATAGGTGTCAGCTTGGTATGGGCCACGAATATCTGTTGAAGCCCTGTGGACCCCAGAAAGTCTTTCACCATGATTCAGAATGAAACATTTCAAGTTAAGAGCAGTGCAGGCCCTACAAGTTGAGAAGAGCTTTTGTCTTTGTCTCAGTCCTTTGATCTTTTTCC
The DNA here is from genome assembly GCA_004024925.1 of Scalopus aquaticus. Lineage (NCBI taxonomy): Eukaryota > Metazoa > Chordata > Mammalia > Eulipotyphla > Talpidae > Scalopus > Scalopus aquaticus. Next base: position 16,032 of record PVIJ01016147.1, read on the forward strand.
TAAGGTAAGAAGCAATCACCGCTTCCCCCTTTTATGACCTAGTAGAATCTACTTTGGGGGGATCTCATCCAGGGGCAGGGTGGTCAGTGACAATGTCCTCTCTATCTGAGCATCTCATTGTTTAGTCTGAGTGAAAGGATGAGGCCATCCTCTCCTTGCCATGTGAAATCACCCCTTCTCTATCCTCGACACCCAGGTTCTTAAACACAAGATATAGATCCCACATTCACCCCCATTTTACTTTAGTACTACAGCTATGTTAATTCTCCATAAATATGTCATCAAATTTATTTTTCCTTTTGTAACCTATTTGTGTTTTGATGACTTGTTCAGCCCAAGAAGAGCCCAAAGGGATAGGGACTTCCCCCTGGGCCCTGACAGCGCCAACACAGAACCTCATTTCTTGGAAGGGAATGAGATTACCTATTTGCAAAATCACTCTTGTTCTGACTTAGATGCGTAGATTACTCCCCAGTGTCCAACGTGCTCATCTTCATCTACCCCCTCTCCTCTTTTGTTTTCCTGCTCACTCTTCATGCAGGTCCACTACTCTTTGCTGAATCCCCCTGGCAAGCTAACAGCACCATCCAATTCTCTGCTTCTCGCTCCTGGTTTGCTGTCTGTTTTTGACAATCTGGCTTCAATCACCGGCAGACTTGGAGGAGTCCATCCATCATACCCTCACCCCTGGCAGATTCTAGCAGGTGATTCTCTGAAGCTCTGGGTTGTTTCCATCTAACCAGCCAGGTTCACCTTGTCCGGTCACATTGCTCCTCTTTCCTTAATTGTCTGACTCTAGGTCACCATCAGTCATGACACCCTGATGCACACACTCTTTACTAAACCTAGGTGTGCCAGCATTCATGGAAGTGGGAATGCTGGTCTATGAAATAAAAAGAAATACATACACTGGTCTCATTCTCCATTTCCTAACACAGAGGTCTCAAATAGGGTGCCCATGCGAAGAGGGTGCTGTAAGAATCTGTTGTTCTAACATTTAGCTTAACATTTTGCCCACTTCCTTATACAGAATTCCTAAAATCCTTGGCATTTCCAGGGTGACAGCAATGTCTTTTGTTCTAATGAGGAGGCTCTGAGTGAGCCCCTCTGGATGGGTTGGGGAGGATAACCAGAAAAACAAGCCATGATCAGAAGCTTGGAACTCTCAACCCCACCCTTCATTTTCTAGAGGAGAGGGCCCAGAAATGGGGTTTATGACTGAGCTTGCTTATGCGAGAATGCCTCCATACAAATGCCAGTTGTGAGGGGTTCAGTATGTCTAGGTTGGTGAACCTGTTATATGCAGGAGAGTGGTGCACCCCAACTCAATGGGGGAGAGAAGCTCCTGCTCATGGAATCCTTCTGGACCCCACTCGAAGTATCTCTGTATCGGGTTGTTTATCTGTCATTTATCATGTCCTTTAATAAAATGTAAATATAAGTACTTCCCTGAATTTTGTGAACTAGCAACTATTGGAACCAAAGAGGTAGTCATGGGAGCCTCTGCCTTGTACCCAAATCAGGTAGAAGTTGTGGGTAACTGGGGCTCTATGTTAGATTGGCATCTGATTTGGGGGAGAGGCAGTCGTGTGGGACCAGCATCTGTGCTAATTCTGGTTAGTGTCAGAACTGAATTGAATTGTAGGACACCTAGTAGTGTCACAGAGAATTGCTTGATATGTGGAAAATTTACACATTTGGCATCAGAAGTGTGAGTGTGGCAATAGTATGAGAATGGAGGAGAAATACATGGACATTTTGTGTTGTAAAAGTAAGAATGCTAAAAACTGTTTAGAATGTTTGGCCCCTGACAAAGGTTAAACGAACATTAGTGGCAGCAAGGCACCAGGCTGCCAGTAGCGTGAAAGTCTCAAGGCCAGCAACCTTGAGATAGAACTCCCCCTGCCTGGGGCGAGGATTCCAGGAACTCGTAAAGATAACAGCACAGACCATCTGCTCCACGACCCCCTCATCTTTGATGTCTTGCCAAGTTCACTAGGACTTGCTGAATTCCATTGCCTTTATAAGCTGACCCAGTTCTGTACTCGGGGTCCTCATTTTGCCCACAGGACCACTGTGTCGGTACACCGGGTTGATTTGGACCCTAGCTCGAGCTAGCAATAAATCACCGCTTTGCTGATTGCATCGAATTATGCCTCAGTCGTAATTGGACCCGTAACATACTTTTAACAGTGTTTCCTGGGAATTTTTTAAAGCTGGTTTGCATTATTTCCCATGAAGGAATCCACCTCCACCCAGTAATGCAGTGTTTGCTTGTGGATCCTGAGAGTTCTGAAAATTTCCATCTCTTCTACAGTTTGTATAGAAGAAAACATCTTTTTAGGTAAATATATGCCAGTTCTTGGCATGTGAATCTATATCTCAAATTATCCCCCTGCCATAGTAAATAGTAGAGAGCACAGGTTTGTGATAAAGAATGGGGTGTTTGTCCAGAGAGCAGAGTTTGGTCCCTACTCTACCCCTTATTCAACAGGTATCTGTGTGTGTCACTTTTCTTCTCTTGGCTGAGTAGTTTTATATTCCTGGAATAAGAATCGCTGAGACTTCAAGGGGGAGGAGTGTGATGATTGAACATGATGCTATACTTGCTACCATGTCTGGCATTTCTAGAAGACCAACAAATGTGAGTTTTTCAAATGATTCCAATCAATTCAAAAAAAGGAACAAATATGATAATGTCTTAGTAGGACTTCTGAGTTTCTTTTGATGGATTACTTATTTTTTTAATTTTGAGAACAATAACAGCAAAATGTCTTTTTCTCACCAACCAGAGGGCTTGCTGTTTTGCTTAGGAGATGAAATAGTGTGACCAATATAGGAACCACTTTTGTTCATTCCAGACACTGACTTATCATCCAGACACTTATTTTGGATCTTGTTTCTACCCTCAACTAAGATTGACTAAAGTCTAGTCTTACATTTGAATTGTTACAGGGCAGGGAGAGGGGCACCCCAGAACCCTCAAACCTGCCCATTCTAAATAGTTTCTGCCATCCGCTACATCAAAAAAAAACATATAAGGCCTTTAGTGAAAAGAAACTTTAATATAATTACTGTAATAATACAGAAAAGACAAAGTATGATATAGTTTCTAAATTAAGCACCCAAAGTTACCCGTCACCTTGTGGGCAGAAGTCCACCCAAATGGGATCAGCCCAAAGCAAGGCCCAAAAGCCTGCCACAAGTCTAAAGCATGTTTTGGCAGGGACATATAGAAAAGGGTCAAAAACAGCCAGACAATTCTGGAGGAAAAGAACAAAATCAAAATCAAGATCAGCGTTGCCACTGTCACCTCCCCACGCGTCTCTCACCCACATCTGTTTCAGTCCAGGCCAGTGCAGCTTCTTTACATGTCTCTCTGCTCCTTGTGCCTCCTCGGCCTCTCCATCCTGCTTCCTTCCTTCTCCCTTTTTTTTTTCTCCAGCTTCTTATCTCTCCTGCTTGGCTCCACCCTCCCTTGGGTGGGGCAGGGGACCTGGAACACTCCTTTTTTCCTGGGAACCACCTTCTTACAGAATCACAGATTGTGTCAGGCATAACTGCACCATTCCTATTTTCTTGCTGCTGTAGGCTTCAGTGTAAGTTATATTTTTTTTTGGTGGAGATTACATATGTTACTTCCTCTTTGTGGATTGATCTTGCTTCTTATGAGTCCAGTAGCCATATTAAAAGTCTACCTAATGTGTGATTTAATTGTTCTGAGGGGACAGGCATTTTAGAAGCAAGTCACAATATTACTGGAACCAGAAGATTATAATTCTTCTTGATTTTATTGGGACACAAAATAAATTATCCTGTACCCCTCTGGGTTCTTCTAGACTGGCAAATAATCAAATACGCATCAGATAGATTGACAAGACAAAAAAGACAAAGAAAAGTTTAATAATAGCATGTCTGCCTCCTGACTACATGGAGAGACCCAGCATGACTCAGAACTCATCCCAGTGGCTTTAAATGCCATCTTGCCATCTTACATAGCTGGAGGTTGTGGGGACAAAAAGGAAGGTCATTTAGGGAATTTACCAAGGAAGTGAACAAAGTTACAAAGTTGTGTAGATTTAAGTTCCGCCTTCTCCTTTGAATAGAGATAAGGAGATTAATTCTTCTGGGAGAGGTTCTTACACAGAGAAATTTACATGTAATTGTCTTTTTTTCAAAAGCTACCTCCAGCCTTCAGATCCCCTCCCATGAAATCAACCTCTTGCCAAGATGTGTTTGGAGTAGCTGATTTTTGCTCCCCTACAATTCTTTTATGATGATTTGAATTAAAAAAAAAGAAAATCTCAGTCCATAATATACATTGTTGAAAGAATTAGGGTCAGGGTAATTGTAATGATCATTCACATTTGGAATGGGGAAGAATGGGAGGTATATGATAGCTCCTGGTGGGGAGCGACTGGAAAGCCTCACATTCTGGGGACTTTCTGGCTTGTTCTGGAGGATGCTCCTTTATGAAGCATATTTCCATTGTAAATTCCTCCCAGCCCCTGGCTCTGTCTTTTGGGATATTCTTCTGTTTGTGTTACTCTCCTTGACTGGGGTATATAGTGGGCACAGTTGTAATATACTTTATTGGCTCAGCTGCTTTCCCAATGAATGAGGGGAAACAGCAAGAAGAGAGGAGGAGCCTGTGTTCTTGAAGACGCTATTGAATAGCTGCACTGGCCCCACCTCCTGATTTGTGTGAGGAAAAGATTCCCCCTTCTATTCCAGCAGTTTGGAAGGATGTTTGAAACAAACAGCCAAACTGGTTTTTGGGTGGACCCTAGTGCAGTATTAAGTCTTAACAGTCAGTTGCTTTGATTCCAGACTCTTGACAGCACAACACTGCTCAAAACTTAATAGTCTTCTTAGTTGTTGGAGTCCATTTAATTCTATATGCCTGTGGCCACTCTCATCCTTCAGAAGAAGATTATCAAGCATTAGGGCAAAGAGACAAGCTGTTGAAATGCAGAGCCAGGGCGATTCACACCACTGTCCATTTTGTGCCACATATTATCTCTCTCGTCCTGGAGAAATCCATGCAGTCCATGCTGCTTCCGTTCCTTCATCTACAAGCTAGGGATGCAGATAATACCCTTTTGTGATTTGTAGTGAGGGTTAACTGAGAAAATGCATGTAAAATGGCAGGGACAGGGCAAGGGCTGAATAAAATGCAGCTGTCTTATGAGCGTGGTGGGAGCTCTCTGGTGTCCTGCAGCTTCCCATTCCTGCTGTGTCCCTGGGGGGAGATCCTTGGCCTGACACATTCCTGCGGATTCTTCACTTGCCATTTCTCTATTAAACTTCCTCTCACCTCTCAGTAACATTTTGTCTTTTCCCACTCTTTTCCCACAGCAGGGGTCTGCCCTTCTGTTCGTCTGTTCATCCCTCATTTATTTATGTCTTTTAATAGGATGGGTTTTCTATTTCTATGTTTTACTCACAAGCAGGGGACCAGTCCTCATTTGACATTATTTTCTTTCCTGCCTCACCTTGTGCTAATCGATTCTCTCCCAATAGCTGATTGAATGGAATTCATACCAGTGGCCCCACAGAACTTGTGGCAGGTCCCTTGGGATTGAATTTGGCTATTTGTTTCAAACTCCTGTCCAAACTGCTTAAATGGAAGGGAGGATCTTTTTTCCTTACACAAGTCCGGAGGTGGGGCCAGTGTAGCTATTCAATAGTGTCTTCGAGAACAGGCCCCTCCTCTTTTCCTGCTCTGCCATTCTCTCAACCTAAGGGTTACAAGAAGGCAGCTCCAACTCCAGCCATTGTATCCACATTCCAAGCAGTATAGTGAGCAGAGCGCAAGAGATGAACATACCCAGCATCCAGTCACTTTTAAGGAGGCCCTGGGAAGCTCCACCAGTGATTTCATATGTTTCCTTGGCCAGCACTGGGTCACGAGACTGCTTTTAGCTGCAAGGGAGGACGGGAGACTCAGTATTTAACCAGACGCATTGTTTCATCAAGACGAGTCAGGTTATTTTAGAAAGGGAAATGAGACGAGTTTGGGCAGGGGACAAACAAGGTGAAAACAATAGGAACTGATTCTGAGAACCTGAGGACAATGGCACTGAGTTGGCTCACAGAAAAGAAGTGACCTGCTGGAGACTGAGGAAGGAGGCCAGGGGAGCTCTGGGGATCCTTGCGCCATGTCTAATAAAGCAGGCTCCCAGTGCCTCTGGTCGTGACCGCAGGCTCCCGGGCTGGGGATGTTGGCTCAGCCGAGGTTCCTGCTCTCCCTGCTCGCTTGGCTTGGTGAGTGACAGGATCAGGAAGCAGAGGCAGCTTTTAGAGTTTGACTACCCCTGGGGCTTAGATTTAGCTCCCAGAGAAAAGTGAATTCTTGAGGATGGGCGGCTATTACCGGATTTGGCATGGAAACACCTAACACAAGGGCTAGCAAGCAGTTCTGCTGGTTTCGGGGGTCTCCAGTTTCACATCTCACTGGGAATTCTCACTTGTTCCCAGCTATTGACAGTATCAGAAGGAGTTTATCTAACTGTCTCTAGATGGGTTTATTCAATTTTAAACTGGGAGAAAATTAGTTAAATTCAGGTCTCATGGATGGTCAGAAGGTAAGAATTTCAGCCATTGGGCTTGGCATCAAAAGCTCATCACAGTGATAAAATTCTTAATGTTGACCAAGATTGGTTGCCTTTGTGGATTAGCCTTGGGAAAGAGAAAGAGGGCTGAATATTGTCTCATTGTATCAAACTTCTAAGGACTTAAAGATGAATGTGACTTTCTTTTGTAAAATTCCATTATTTCCTTTTATGGGCTTGTTCTTTTTTATACCTGAAGGTTTGGAAAGTAGCAAATGTCTTGCCATTTGTGTTCTAGCTACTTTTGTGCTTTTAGCATCATCAAATGACATCTGGCTTCTCATGATTAACAGTGTAATCTGTGATTACAGATGTGGGTTTGAGTCCTGGATCACTACCCACAGCAGTGTGGTTGTGGGCTAATCAAGTCAATGAACTTTGGTATATTGGTACATTTGGTACATGGGGCATGATAGATATCTGACAGGGTTAGTCCTTGCTAGTGTTTCGTTTGTGTGTGTGTGTGTGTGTGTGTGTATACACATATACATTTGTAATACCTTTGTCCTACCTATTTTATTACTTACCGTTATATCAAGGAAGTTCTTTCATATCTGTCCATATAAGTTGATCTCATTCTTTTTAATGGCTGCACATACATAATCTATGATTGTGTTGTCCTTTACTTCACATACTCTTCATCAGTAAAAAAATGCTTCCAAAATTTTGCTGTTAGAAATCATGTTGTAACCTCAGATAGTCTTCTTTACACACGTATGAGAATCTTTTGGGTTGTCAGAAAAGTTATGATATATTTTTTCTAGCAAAAGTGCGTCATGACTTTTCCGACAACTCAATATTATCTATTGGCATAAATTGCTTGCAGTGTACTTACTCAGTAAAGGTCATGTGAATTTTCAGTTGTTATGGATGCAGCCAAATTGTCCTCCAGAATGAGTGTACCACTTTACACTTCCCCCACAAGTGCATAGGAAAGCCTGTTTCTTACACTCACCTATACCCTGTTGTCTTTTTTTTTTTCCAAATTTGTCAATATGACAAAAAAAAAATAACATATTTCATGGTTTTAAATTTCTTTAATTTTGAGTGTGCACATATGTTTAAAATACATTTACATTTATTTTTCTTCCAGGTGTTTAGTCATACTATTTGTGTTTTGGGGGAATAAGAAAATTTGTTCTTTGGGCATTGATTTGTCAGAACTTTTGATGGATTGAGGAATTTACTTGTTGTTCCACATTGCATTTTCCTACTCTGTCTTTTGATCATTGTATTGTTTTGAAATTTTTATGTAGTCAGAGTTATTTGTCTTGTCCTTTGAGGTTTTTGAGGCTTTTGGTTTATATCTCTGTTTTAGCTTTCTCTGTATTATTTTTATCTCTATTATTTTTGAAAATTGCAATGCTTTCTTTGATGACTTTGGCATCTTTTTTCCAACCTTTTGATGCACTGCCATTGATTTTGGTGTAAGTTGTAATGATACAGCTGTAATTTTCCCCCATGTCTGGCCACTTGTCCCACTGCCATCTAACAATCCGCAGGGGCCCACTGCTTTTCACTGTTCCCTTTCATTACATAAGAAATTCTTTGTGTCAGAGTGAGGGGGAGGTTAGAGGTAGGAGGATGACTTGGGTTTTGAGTTCTGTTCCATTTATCTGTCAGTCTTTTCCTGCAAAAGCCAGTTTGAACATGTTCTGGTAAATCTTGATCTCAAGTTTATACTTTATATTTTCTTGATAGTCGGAATCTAATAAAAGACATCGAGGCCACTTTATTTTATTGTTTGGGGCTAGCCTCGGGTCCTCACATCAGTAAGTGGTGAGCTTTCATGATAGAATTAATGTTTGTCCTGGGAGATGAGATGAAGCAGAGTTGGGTAAAATGGTGGGGGGAGAACATTTTACTTCCAAGTAACCATTAACTACTTTCTAATAATAAATTACCTTTGGGCACAGATGAAAAAAGATGGGACACAGAGAGAGCAAAGGGATTTATGAAGATGGGTGCAGTGTCAAGGGCCCCAGGCAGTTCTTCATCATTCGTGGCATTCCTCTTTACGCAGATCAGGGGGTTTTCTCTGACGGGGACTTTATCTTCTCAGACCCTGTTTGCTTGGCCTGGTTTGCCTCTCCCTGGAATGTTCTTTTGGAGGTAGCTGACCCCTCATGTTCTACTGCTTCTGCCCAAATATCCCCTATCTTTGTCTTTCTTGACCCACCTCCCTAAAATGTACTCTTTCCTCACATTCTTTTTCTTCAAAGAACACTTGCTTCCTGACATTGCATTCTGCCTCGCTTAATGACAGTTGGGTTAAGGAGGGACCGCCTGTTCCTTGGAGGCCCCATCGGCTATAGCCACAGCCTCGTGTGGTGGGCTCTCCCATCGAGGGTGTGTCCTGACACTCTGACATTCCCACAAGCAGTCTAATGGCAGATTTCTCAGCATGTGTCCCGGTCATTCGTGAGCACATGTCTGGATTCATTCTAACTTCCCTGTGTGCACTGTGAGCTTAGCAAATAGTGGCCTACCTGGCACAGAGACACTGAATAAATGCATGGCAAACTTATTCACAGTGAATGAATAAATACACATTGCCACCTCTTTTTCTTGACTGGTGATTATATATGGGCAACTGACAGGGAAAGAGGTTTGAAATTCCTTCATTTTAAACTAAAAGATGGAGTTACCTGTTTTTGCTTTCCTCTGTCCCAGGAAAGGGTGACCCAGACCCTGAGATCCTGCTCTGGTGAGTGTTTGTGTCTGTCTGTAAGATGTTGTTTCCAGAACAGTGGCAGTGCTGGACTGGAAAGCTCTGACCTCTCCTGGAATCTGGGATCCAGCAAATGACAGCAGCTCTGTCTTTATGCATGTCTGAAACAGTGCATACATGTGCTTGTTTTCTTATGGTGCAAGGAACTTCATGCCACAAACCCCTGAGTCTCTCTCTACTTCTCCAAACCTACTACCATTGGTTATTTTTCCATTGGTGTGATAGAGGAAGATGAGAAATAAAGAACAAGTTTCATGGCCAATACTTTGAAATTCCTTTTTGATGACCCAGCACCTCTGCTGTCATGGAAACTTCTATGCAGGAAGGATTTGGGATAAAAATTTCTTGTAACTGGTGGTGAGGGGATTATCTTGAGGCTGTGATTGCCAAGCAAGATTGACAGTTAATTTAGGATTGATAGTTGATAAAGATTTCAGCATTTCCAAATCCTGCTCAGTCCCTGGACCTCCAGTTAGGAGGGATGACAGAGGGGCTGTAGCTTGGGTCTCGGGGGGCAGGGGGTGGGAGGTCTTTCAAAATCTCAGGTGGTATCTCGCCTCCTGGATCACAGTCTTCAACTTCTGTGATTATTGCCTTCTGGTGCTTTAGGTTGTAAGGGAAATTCACACTGCTTCAAGGAAACAACATTATGGGCAGCTTTGGGGTGATATGATGGCACTGGGGGGCCTTGACCCATCAGTGTACTCTGCAGGGGACCAGGACAAGGGCAGGGGCATGAATAGAAGTCAGGCAACCCTTCTCTCCCGCTATCTGAGGGCTTCCCTTTGCTCTGCACACCCCCACGTTCTCTCTTTTGGCAGAATAGCTTCTTCTGTTTCTCAGTGGCCAGTGGTGGGAAATAACATCTCCACAGTTTCCACGCTTGCGTGGGTCTAGCATGAGCAGGGCTAATGAATGGGTTTGAGCTAATTGGGACTCACAGAAGGTAGAATCTGAGAAGATCATCCTGGGCTCAGTAGTTCATCCTAATCCAGTTAGCTGTGACTAGAGTTACAGGGTCAGCGGGAAGACACAGGAGCCCAGGATGACACCCTGGTGAGAGACCCCCAGCTCTCTGAGACTGAGAGCACCTCCAAAGTTCTCCATTACAAGAAACATTGCAAATCACACCCTGATATAATTAGGCTCATGAAATTCACTTTTTCAGGAGTATTATAAGGAAAGAGACAAAATTGTTTTTATTATTATATGCCAGCACCTAGGAGAATGTGGATTTTTGCCACAGCATCGTAAAGGATGACCCCATAGTGTTACAAGGTCAGAGGGAGAGTTTAATGTGTTTGGGTTGTAAAAAGCAGAGTGGACTTACCTGTTTCTTTCACCTCCCGACACAACGTGTCACTGCACACAACCCCGAGCTCACTGTCGGCAGCTTTGGTCATTTCCGCCGCTTGTGTGATTTTGGTTTCGACTGTATTGCTATTTCAGAACTTTTTTTCCTTTGGAAAAGGCTCCCCAGCTGTGCTACCCACATCATCTCCTTTTCCTTAGATGCAGTAGCACCTGACCTCAGGTCAGATATCAAGCATGTGTCTACGGGAGTGTATCTGTTCAGTGTTTCTCCACATGGTGATGCTGCTTCTGACCTGCCATGTCTACATGTGCTACATACACTGATGGTCTTTTTCCTGGCTGTTCAATATGAAAAAACATAGAAGAGGTAAAGGAACTTTACCCATTACATGGATTCTGTCAAATTTCACAGAGCTTGTGTTGTCACCTATGTCTCTAGCCATTCCTCCATCCATTTATTTTTGGAATGAGTTGCAGATACTGATACACTTTTCCTTAAAATGCTTCCTGTACATATTGTCAGGGCACAAAGGAAATCATCGGGTAGCCCTCTGGGTTCTTCTGGGCTGGCAAGTCATCCAACAAGAATCAGGCAGATGGATAGAAGAAAAAGTCAAGAAGTGTATTAATAGATGTATTTCCTATATGCATGAGAAAGGCTCAGAGCAATGACTGACTTGCCCACGTGCCTTCAGATGCATCTTAAACAGCTGAGTTGAGACAGAAGGACTTTAGGGAGGGGAGAAAAGGAAGCTTAGTCAGGGAGGTTATGGGAAAAGCAAAGATAAGACCATTATGCAGATTTGAGTTCTCTCTTCTCCCTGGGATTGAGTTAAGGCATCTTCCTGGTACAGTGAGAGAGAGGCCCTTAGGGGAGAGAATTTCTCCTTCATACCTGTAAATGCCTTTCACAAAAGGGCACCTCCAGACAGACTTCAAAGTCTCTCCCGTGAAATCAACCCTCTGCCAAAGGGTGTAGATTTTTGTTTCCCTACAATAACATTAACTAGAGTTCAATGTTTTTATTGTATTCCCCCCAGGGAATACATTTTGCATGCAATGAAATTCATAAATCTTAAGCATAATATTTGATGAGTTTCAATAAATATATTCATCTGCATAAGTCAAATCCCTATGAAGAAGTAAAAAATTATCATAACCCCATGAGAGCATGTACTCTTCCGTGTAAGTGGTGTCTCTGCGCGGCTGAGGCCAGCAGGTGTGTGCTCCTTTTCATCTTTCACATTGTATGAAAATGCTACTTTATCCACTGTCCTATCACTAGCCACCTGCATTATTACTAAATTTAGGCAACTGTGAGTAAAGCTGCTGTGCACTTATCTGGGTAGATCTTTTTGTGAATCGACTTCATTTTTCCTGTAAAAATAGCTAGAATTGGAATTGTTAGGTTGCAGGTAGATACACACACACACACACACACACACACACACATATACATCTTTAAAGATATACATCTTTAAAAAGATGCGCATGGCTTTATAGAGATGAAACATAACCATTTTTATGTTGATGGACATTTAGATTGTTTCCTTTTTTTTTCAGCGGTAAGTTTCATGCATATGGGGATGTTTCCATTTATTAATGTCATTGCTAATTTCTTTCAGCAACATTTTGCAATTTCCATGGGAGTAACTCAGCTTTTTAATTCCTAAGTATTTTATTTCATTTTTGATGCTGTTGTAAATGGAATGGTGTCATACTTTCCTTTTCAGATTGTTCATTGTTAGTATATTAAATAGTATACACTTTGTGTTTATTTGGTATCCTTCTACTTTTTTGAGTTCATTTATTAGCTATAACAGCTTTTCCTTTTTTTTAAGATTTATTTATGCGTACAAACTGGGGTACAGGTCAGAGGCATGGGGCAGCGAGAGGGTTCACCAGAAACAGAGTAGGGAGCAGAACAGTCAGATGTACACTGCTGAGGGGAGCAGTGGGTGAGGCAGGAGAGGACCGCCACGCCATGTGGGAATCTCCCCAGCCGGGGGTCGAAATTGCATTGCTGCTGCTGACAGCTCCACAGGGCAGTGCTTAACCACTGCGCCACCAGGGAGGCCCAGCTTTTTCATGTGGAATGTTTAGGGGGTTGTGCACAGAAGATTATATCATCTGGGAGCAGAGATAATTTTACTACTTCCTTCCCACTTTGGATATCTTTTATATCTTTTGTTGCCTAATTGCATTGTCTAGAGCTTCAATGTAAGTGGCAAAAGTGGGTTTGCCTGTCTTGTTTCTGATCTTAGATGGAAAACTCAGTTTTTCCCACTGAATATGATATTTGCTGTGTTTTTTTTTCACATATGACTTTTGTTGCAGTAGCTTTCTTGTATTTCTATTTTTTGAGTATTTTAATCAGGAAAGGATGTTGAATTTTGTTAAATTTTTTTTCTCTATTACTTGAGATGATCCTATGTTTCTTCTCCTTCATTTTATTAATGTGGTGATTGATTGATTTCAAATGTTTAATCATCTTTGCATTCCAGGAATAATCCCCCTTGATGTGGTGAATCATGCTTTTAATAAGCTACTGAATGTGGTTTGTAAGTGTTCTGTTGAGGACTTTTGCATCTGTGTCCTTAAGTGATAATGGTCTGTAGTTCTCTTGTGTTGTCTGCTGACTTTAGTATTGGGATAATGCTTGTCTCATAGAATGTGCTAAATGATACTTCCTACTTTTGAATTTTGTTGGAAAAGCTTAAGAAGGAGTGGAATTAATTCTTTAAATGTTTGGTAACATTCATCAGAGAAGCTATCAGGTCCATGTCTTTTCTCCTAAGTGATTTTTGATGATATTTTTCACTCTCCTCATTAGTTATTTCTTTTCACATTTTATATTTCTTTGTAAATTTGTCTTGGTAGGTCTTGTCCTGTTCATCTAGGTTCTCCAATTTGTTGGTATGTAATTATTCCTAGTAGTCTCTTAAAATTCTTTGTATTTCTGTGCTATAAGCTGTAATGTCTCTTCTTTTATTATTAATTCTATATGAGTACTCCCTAGTTTCCTGAGTTAGTCTAGCAAAAGATTTGTCAACATTTTATTCTTTTTGCAAAACTGGCTCCTATTGTTTTTCTGGTGTGCATTTCATATATTTCTGGTGTGATGTTTGTTATTCTCTGGAGTTCACAGCATTGACCACTGTGAGGTCCTTGATGAGTGCTATGGTGGAATAAAGGGGTAATGCAGGGGAAGAGGGGGTGGTCTGTTGGGTTCTAGGGTTGGTAACTAGTAACCACGGCTGGCATTGGTGGTACCTGGAGCTGTGTTGTGCACACATTCAGTTGTGGTAATAGCTTCAGGTGCTATATGGTGGCAGAAACCATTTGCAGACACTGTTACAGGTCAAGTACTGGGTCAACTATGGGCTCACTGGCAGCTGGGAGGCCCTTGCTTTCCATGTGCTCCCCATGGCCATATACTTCTGCCCACATTTACACAGTCCAGTGAAAGCTGTGCTGGGGATGGGGCTAGAGGTATGCAGGTGCACTGCTGGAGGGGGGCCTGAACACAGACAGAGTGGTGAAGGTCAGCAGAGGGTCTTGTTCTCATGCCGCTGGAGAAGCCCCAGCTGGCTACAAACATGGTGCCTGGGACACCGGTGTATGTCTGGGTTCCAGGAGTGTAGGGGTGGTTCAAGTCATTGGTGAGTGACTCAGGGGGCTGGTATTAGTAAATGCAAATATCTGTGGCAAGATCTGTCAGGTCCATGGCTGTTGACTTCATCAGAGGTGAAATATGCAATCTCATGAACCATGTGAACCACATCATGCCTTCGGGTCTGTGAGTGATTGCTATCACTTTTCCTCCTTGTTCCCAGAATGCTCAGTAATTCTCAACCTTGATGCTTTGAGTGGGCTGAAACCAAAGTGGGACCTTTGGGCATTGCCCCATAAGCTGGAGGAACTGGTCGTTTTCCTGGTGAGGGGAACTCAGTCTATACAGAAAGTTCTTAGTGCTAAAGAAAGCTGGCTTGGAGGGGAGGATATAGGTAAAATGAAATTGCCTTTCTTCTTATGTCATTGATCTCAGTTTTTTGTTCTATGGGTGTTGCTAAATCTTAAGTGGACACCTGAGCTCTCCTAGAACTATTTTTGTTCGTGGGGAGCTAGCCAATCATTGATCTTTCGCAGGAGGAGGATGGAGAAATGGGATTCTTCTAGTTCACCACTTTCTCAACAGTTCTCTGTTCCAACTTTTACTAAGTGGGGTATTGATATTTCTGATAATTAGAATTGTCTATTTTTTTCCTCCAGTTCTTCCAGTTTTTGCTTTATAATTTTTTGATCTGTCATTAGGTGCAGAAATTTTTATATCTTCTTGCTGTACTCAACAGTTTATTAATATGTAATGTCCCATTTTGTCTCTTGTATCTCTTTTGTATTTAAGGTCTCTTTTCTCTGATATTTGTATAGTTAGCATGGGTTAATATTTGCTTGGAGTAGTTTTTTCCATCCTTTCATTTTTAATCTGTTTGTGTCTTCGAATCTAAAGAGAGTCTCTTATAGCCAGCATCTCTATGGATCATGTGTTTTGTATTCTTTTACATGCTACCAAAGTCTGTCTTTGCTTGGGTAGTTTAATCTGTCTACATTTGAAGTAATTACTGATAGGGAGAGACTTCCTTCTATCATTTTGCTATTAGTTTTCTGTAATTCTTGTAGCTTTTTTGTCTCTCCTGCATTGTATTATCATCATCTTTTGTGTTTTGTGGGGGTTTTTTGGTGGTGAAATGTTTAAATTCCCTTCTCATTTTCTCTGTATATTTTATAGTTGTTTTTTTCATTGTTGCCATGGGGATTACATTTAACATCCCCAAGTTATAACACTCCAGTTTCAATTTATAACAGCTCGACTTCAATAAACCGAAAATGTACATGTGCTTCTTCTCCATCACTGTCCCTTTCAATGATTGATGTAACAAAAATTATCTCTTTATATACCATGTGCCCCCAAACATAAACTAATAATTCTTTTATTTTTAATTTTTTTAAAACTTAGTAATTCTTTGAAGATGTGTCAATCTCTTAAATGATGTAGAAGATAAATTTTGCAGTTAGAAACCAAGTTATAATAATAACAGCTCTTAAAGGAATACTTGTTTGAATGATTAGTCTCAAGTCATATAGAAAACAAAAGCTAGAGTTCCACACCATTGTTTCAACTAAGGTAACTGTTACTCTTGGCGGTCTTCGTACCTTCCTTGAGATCTTTATTTCTTCCTGCAGCTACCTGTTACCCTCCAGTGTCCTTTAACCCCACCCTGTGTGACTTCTTTGGGCATTTCTTCTAGGGCATGTCTAGAGGTAATGGAACTCCTATTGCTGTTGCTTTGTTAGCTGGGAATTTCTTAACCTCTCCCTCACCTTTGAAGACTGCTTTTTTTGGATTTGAGGTTGACATTTTTTTCCCTGTTTTAACATTAACTATATTGGCCCTCTGTCTCCTAGCCACTGTGTTTCCAATGAGAAGTCTGATATTCTCAGAAGATCTCTTATCTGTGAGGATTTATTTCTTTTTGATGCTTTCAAGATGGCCTCTTTGTCTTTCAAGATAAAAGTGTGTCTTAGAGTTGGTCTCTTGAAGTTTAATCTTAGAGCTTATTGAGATTCTCAGATATTTATAAATATATCTGTCATTAAATATAGGAGGTTTTTAGTCATCAGCTCTTCAAATATTCTCTCAGCCCCTCCTCTCTTCTTCTGGAATGGCCGCCGCTTGCATGTTGGTCCTCTTTATGGTGGCATTCAGTGTCCTTGTGTTCTGTTTGCTTTGATTTCATTTTCTTTCTTTCTTTCTTTTTTTTTTTTTTTTACATATTTGAAGGACAGGTTTATTAAAGAAAGAGACAGGAGAACAGAGAGCGCTTGCATAGGCACGAGTGGGCAGGCGGAGCTGCCTGCTGAGGGGGTCAATGAATAGGAGTCCTGGCAATGATCACAGGCAGGCAGGAAGGCCGCTGCCCTGCAGAGGGATAGAAAGTTGGTGGCAAGAAGCACCTGCATAGTCACAGGTGGGCAGAAGGAGAGCTGCTGCCTGATTTTATTTTCTTTCTGTTTCTCAGCCTTGCTAATTTCCATTGTTCTACAAATTCAGTGATTCTTTTACTTGCTCAAATCTGCCTTTGTACTTCTCTTGTGAATTTTTGATTTTGTTTATTGGACTTTTCAATTGTGGGATTTCTTTGTTTTTCCTTTAGCTTTTCTGTCTCTTTATTTATTATATATTTCCATATTGTTTACACATTTTCTTGACTTTCCCCACATCTGCCTTTAGCTCTTCGAGCAGCTTTCAGTTGTCTTAAAGTCTTTATATCTGGTATGTTTTCCATCATGTTTTTATCAGAGACTTGGTTGATTTATTTTTTCCCTTTAAGTGGCCTGTAGTTCCTTATTGCTTTGTTTGCTTGTATTTTTTTTGAAACTGGATATTTGAATTTAACTATGTGGTAGTAGATGAAATTGATTGAAATTGGCAGTAATGTGAATTCAAGCTTTCCCCTAGAAATTGCAAACCTTCTTTAGACGCTGAAGTTCCATCTGATTCCGGCAGGGCCATTATTGTCTAAGTGGAGAGAGGTGCCTGGAGCTTCCTATGTTGTTATCTCCCCTTTCCTTATTTCTTCTTACTGGGTATTATTGGTAAATATGAAAGTATTGCTCGTCTATGGCAGTTTATATCCTAACTTAGTGAATTATTACTTATGTTAATTTTATCAATTTTTTTCCTATTTTGCTATCATATCACCTGTGAATAAAAATAATTACACTCCTTTTCCAATTCTTATGCTTTCAATTGCTTTTTTCCTCTACTCTATTGACTTAAAGTGATAGTGGTGGAGATATAGGGTACTACTGCTCTATTCCCTGCTCTTACTGGTAATGCCTCTAATATTTTCCTATTAAGTAATTCAGTGGTGTCTGGTGGAGATGTGAATATGTGCTTATGTCTGTATAAACACATGCTCTGATGTATGTTACTTTGCTAAAGAAGTATGTATTAATTCCTATTTTATGTGGATGATAAATTCTGTTGAAACTCAGTTTAGATTATTTCCCTTCTTAGCTCATTAATATGGTAGATAAACATTACTGGATAAACTAATATTACAATAATGCTTCATTCCTGCAGTGGTTGTTTTTTTTTTTTAAAG
>PVIJ01016148.1:0-33760 GCA_004024925.1 Scalopus aquaticus
CACACACACACACACACACACGCCCCTGTCATAAAATTAAATGCAAGAGGAAAAGATGAGAACCGCCGCTGAAGAGGAAAAGAAGTTGTTTTCTGTGCTGTTGGGATTCTTTCCTCCCAATTACAGGGTAAGAACAAGCCCCGATGAGCTCACCTTTGCCTTTTGGGGACCGAGTGCTCGACTTCTATGGGTTTCCCGTGCAATTCCACTTTACCTGCGGACACACAAGAGGTGGAAGACGGTTGGCAAGGGTTAGCAGCTCCCCTGGCCGGAAAGACCCGCACAGTCAAACGACGACACAAGTGGTCTGAGAACTCCGAGGACGTTATCAGGACGCGACTCGGCTCAGCGAGAAGCTGACCCCCGGGGGCTCTGTGTGTAACTTACTGGTGGGTAGGGAGACTGGCTCACAACTTCGGCAACAATCTTCCCCCTAGGCCTCTGCGCCCACCTCCCGGGGTCACCCAACCCCACGACGCCCGCAGGACCGACGCTGCCCCTCCACCCTCCTCCAGAGGACAAACTCAGAAAGGGCGCTGGGATGGCTTTCTTCTGCGGGGTTGGAACGCAGGTCCGCGGGTATACGGAGTGGCGGGCGAGGCTCGAGGGCCAAAGAGTAGGCGCAGCAAGAGCGAATGCCCAAAGGTGCATCTCCCCGCGGAAGGAAAACGCGCGACGGTCCTCGCGGCGCCCGCCACACGGAAAAGCACGCGGCTGCGGGAGGGACACAAGCGCTGCCTTCCCCCTCGGGGATTCAGTCCCGAGCCGGCCGCCGCACCACGCGCGCCCCACCGCCTCCCGAGGCTGCAGCCCGCGGCCGGGACGCGGAGAGCAGCGGGCGACCCCGCACCGCAGCCAGGGCGCCGGCCCCGGCCTCCAGCGGCCGCCCCCGCCCACCTGCCTTTCTGGCTCGTGGGAAGGGAGGAGGCTGAACATGGAACCCAGGTCGCACTCGCTCTCCTCCCGCAGGGCGGAGAGGAAGCGTGGGGGCCTCGGTCCGCGGCGGGGTGGAGGACACTTTGCGTTCTCCCACCGCTGGAGGCTGGGACAGGAGGGAGGGGAGAGAGAAGCCAGCGCCATAAATAACAAGCAGAGAGGAAGGAAGGAGAAAGAACGAGCATTCGCGCTCGGCCCCCAAGGCCCGGCACGCCGGAGCCTGGAGCCCGCGCCTGGGCCGGGCTCCGAGCGAGCGCAGAGTCGGGTGCGGGCGGTCGCGCCTCCCCCAGCGCAGTTCGGGCGCCCGGCCGAGTCTCCTACTCCCCTCGGAGCCCGCCTGGGCTTCCTTGACAGCGCGTCCGCCCTCAGCCCGCAAACCCGCGGCTGGCGGACGTGAGCCACTGGGGGCCGCGTCGGGACTCAAGCGGAGTTAAACACCCAGACCCCACGCGTTTGGGCGCCCGGGCCTCGCTTCCCCTCTCCACCCGCACCCCGCCCTCGCCCTCGCCCGGGCCTGGGGCCCCGCACAGACGCCCTGCGGTAGCCGCGGGCCTGGCTCCCGGCCCCTGGCCCCGGCAGGCCTGGGCAGGCGGCGCAGGGCTGGGGCGAGAGCAGACACCCCAGCGAGGCCAGGCCGGGGCCCACCTGAAAGCGCCTCGATGGCCTTGAGGGCCCAGCTCTCGTCCGGACAGTCCACGAACGCGTAGCCAGTCTTCACCAGGAAGGGTCCCGACACCGGGATCTTGGCGTCCTTGAAGACACTTTCTAGGTCCGAGGGGACGGCGTTCTCGCTGAGGTTTCCAATATACAGTTTGTTCATTGTTAAGCGTGGTTGTTTAAAAAAAAAAATAAGAAAAACGAAAAATTAAAACCACCCACAGTGATGGATGGATCCGGCGGGTTTTGTTCCCCTCGTCTTCTCGCTGTTAAAATACACACAGTAAGAACCAAGGACAAGAAAGAAGCGAAAAAAATCAAATCGAAGGGTTCTTGATTTTCGTTCCCTAGCTATTAAAAAAAAAAGGAAAAGCCTTACTACAAACCAAACGCATCAACGAGTCTTCCTAACTCTGAGGAGGCGGGATTAGCGAGAAAAAGGCGGAGGAGGAGGGGGCGGAGGGGAAAACTACTTTTTGTCTCTTCCTCCCCAACCCCTTTCGCATCGGCCAGCGGACTGTGAAAATATCACACTACGTGAGGGCAGACGCCGCCTCCCCATAAAAAAAACCCAGAAGGGTGACTGGCAGAAGGGAGGGGAGAAGGGGTGGAGGAAGGCGCAGGAGGCGGAAAAAATCCGCTCCGAGTGTCCGGCTTTTTGAATGAGCCACGTGTTCAAACTACAAATCAACGTCTCACGTGAGGAATCCCAGCGCCTCAATTAGAGTGGGTTTCGGGGGAAAAAAGAGCGAGCGAGAGGAGGGGGAGGGGGAAGGGAAAGGAGATTGGGCGAGGGACCCTGAGAAGGGGAGGAGGAGGAAGGGAAAAATGCTAAAGGAGCCGCAGCCGGAGCGCAGCGGGGAGCGCGGCTGGAGGAGCTGATTGTCACAACACGAGTTTAGAAAGGGTTATCTGTTCGGGGCGGATCCTGAGGGGGAGGGGAGGAAAATCAAGCTGGGAAAAAAAAAAGGTACGGGTGGAGGGTGCTAACTAGGCGATTCTTCAGTTCTTGTTACCGCAGCTTTAAAATATTCAATTTCTAGTAGGTAATTAACAAATCGAAGAGTCACGATTCCGAACTCGCCCTGTGGCTTTGATGACAGAGTGTAACCACGGCAAAGCCTAAAGCACGTTTTCAGGGCTGGCAGGGGCGGAAACGCAACGAGGGGCTGAGGTGCGAGAGACGGGCAATATCGCCCCACCCAGTGCACCCTTCACGAGCCCGTGCACCAGAGAAGTGGGGCGGCCCCGGCTGGGGCAGTGGGGGATGGGAGCCCGCGGCGTCCTGGGCGGGTGTCTGGGCGACACCTCCTCCGCCCCCGCCAGCGCTTGCGGTGGCTCTCAGCTTCGCGTTTGCCATTGGTTGCACGATTCAGAAAAGGCTCCGGGATAAATGAGGCAGGGGGCGGGCTTGGCCACGAGTGGGGGAGGGGAGCGCCGGGGCGGGGGTTTCGGGCTTGGGTTTGGGGGCGTCTGAGGCTGCGGAGGCCGGAGGAGAGAAGTCAAAGTGGGAAAAGTCGGTATTTAAAGGAAACGATTTCTTCCTGTAGTTTCTAAAGGAGCAGTGGGGGTAGACTGGTACTTTTATTTAAATTATTTTAGTTGGAGAACTTGGGGCTCTTAAAAACAGGAAGACCGCTCTGCCTTACCCCTAGGTGGTATTCGCTCTGGAGAAATTGTTCTTGTCTCCTTCTGCCTGTTTTCTGCCCGCATTTGGTCATGAGAACTATTCATGCTTTCCCTTGTATGTAATGAGCACAATGGTGGGTGTGTGGGAAAGGGTCTGGGCCCGGTAGAGCCTTCCTGGGCCAACAAAATGTGGACTGGAGAGGAGGAATACGGAAATGAACACAGCTCTGGGGGAAATCGCCAAGTGTCGTTTCATGATTGTGTGCTCTACTCAAGGCTTCATTTGCAACTGATACTTGTGGCATGTTTTTAACAAGTCTTCCATGGAAAAGATATAAACTGCTATTTTTTTCAGTGAATGAAATTCTATATAGGATGGAGATATAAACAATCTTTAATGACTTGGAACTCTTACCAGCAGTACAATGTAATATGTGCTAGAAAAGATACTGTGATTTACATTGAAACATCTCCAGTCATTATAACATTTGATATAATTCGTTTCCCTTTGTCCTACATGTATATGTCATTTAAAAGTGTTTTCCAATTAAAAGACCAATCGCACTTTTAAAAAATATATAGAATTATTGCGTGACACAAAGAGTATTTACATTTTTTTTCTTTTAAAAGGAACTTATTTCTCAATTTTGTATTAAGGAACCGGAAGGTGTCAGATCACTATTTCAAATGCAACAGTTCTAGCAGGTTTTTCTTTCCTGCCAACCAAATCCAACCTTTAAAACATAAGCTCACTTTTACAATATTTTCATTCACATTTAACTTAGTGAAATGTTCTTTATGATGTAGAAGAACAAACTGTTTTTGTGTATTAGTATTTAGAACCGTATTTATGAGTTCTACCTTCAAAGAACATTTTGGTGGGGAAATTTTGAGTTTAACTAAGATAAGGTTTAACTTAGCTTTTATGTACCTGTTGCATGTGATCAACAGCTATATAGAGAAATATTTTTTATTTAATATTTGTTTTTGTAAATAACATCTATATTTTACAGAATAATCTGTTGATCATTTAACTTTTAATTTTTCGTAAGGACGAAATTTGTATGTTCAGCTTGCTTGCAAAGCAGTTGAACAGTGTCTTCTGAATTGTTGGCTAGGTTTTCTCTTATTAAAATTGAGACATTAAGGAAATATCTACTTCTTAAGCATGGGGTAAATTGTTTATTTTCCATAAATACTAGCCCATGCTTGTCTCTCACTATCAAACAAATCTAACAGCTGGAATTTAAAACAAGTGTGTTGTTTTGGTGAAATATGTTTCTGGAACTCTTGTGAACTTAATCTGTGTATTAGTGTAACCAACTGGATACTCCATCTAGGACCTTAAAAACATGCACGAATTATATAAGCTCAAACATCAAAAAGGGAGGCGCATAATTCCAAGTATCTCTTCCAAGCTTTGGAGGGATAAGTACACTCAATGACTAAATTAAAAGAGCGTGCGAAGTTGTTGTTGTTGTTTACTAGTATTTCAAGTACAAAAATAAGTATCTGGTGGGTTTTCAAGAACGAATACGTCAATCTAACTTCCAATTTTATAATAGATTTCACACAAGAAATTAGTTGTGTATATGGGCTACTCCAAATTCTTCCTGAAGCAGTTGCAGTTCTTAATGTGAACTCCATGAAGAAAGGATTCCCACCCATTGTATATGCTCTGTTGCCGCTGAGTCTCTCCAACTGAGACCCTGTTTACTCCTTGGACAGCTGCACCCTCTCCTTATCTGCTGACCTAAGGCTGATAAAAATGTTTCTTGTGGTTCAGTGCAATATTGATGGAAAGACAGTGTGTAGTAGGTCCTTAAACCTTGCTGTATCCAAAGGTCGTGAGTGAAGACGGAACAGGTAAAGGTGGGTAAAGGACAATCTCGGTGCTTCCCCTCCTCACTCCCAACAGGCTTAGAGCAGAAGCCTTTATTTAGCGCGAGTGGACACGCAGTGCCGCCGCTTGGCCTGGGCCTCGTAGGGGGTATTTCTTAAACGTTTTTGTTCCTTCACGCAGCTATTCGGGACTCTGATCTGTTTAAGCCAGATACGTGATAAGTGGTAAAATGTGGCTGTGCCCTCTCTTCAGGATCTGCCTTCATTTATTTGGTTTAAAATCAAAAATGGTGCCCCAGCAGAGAAGATGGGGCTGTTTCCTTTTCCCCCTGGCTCTGCCTGGAGAAAGAGGGCGGGATCCTTACTGCTCACTGGGGACGATCCATCGTCGGGCGCCGGCTCGCGTCGAAGGCCCTAGACCACTGAGCCGCCCCAGCCCTGCTGCGAGACGGTACATCTTCTGGCCCCGCCTCGCGTCCAGTCCCTCCGCGCGAAGCAGCGTGGACGGCTTAGACGTGGGGGTTGGGACGAGGCTCTAGCGTTCCCTTCGCGGGACTCCCCACCTGAGGTCCTCTTTCCGCGGAGGCTGACCAGGTGCCGCTTGTTTGGCCGCCCTCCCGCACCTCCGGTCTGTCTCGAGTGTGCCAGCGGTTTCCCGGGTGCTAGGAGATGCTCGGTACCCACGGAGAAAGACCGCAAAGAGCCCTCACTGGACCCAGCGACTCTGCCAGGGGCAGGGCGGGGACAGGCGCGCAAACGCAGCCCCGGGGCGGGGCTCCCGCGCTCCACTGGGGCCGACTCGACTAGACCAAGTTGAGCAACCGGCGTGGAGAGAGACACCGCCCCTGGCGGGGGAGGGGTGGGGGCTCCTTGTCTTGCGATTGGTGGACTGAAGTGGCCTATCACCGTCGGCTACCTCCGCCAGAGCCGTTTGCTGGTTTCCATTCATTGGCCCCCGAGCCGTCCCTGCATTTCCATCTTTTGTGGCGCGAAAATAACCCTTTGCTCCCTCTCGTTGGTTTTGTTGTTGAGGGGTGAAATTAGGTTCCCTTCTTCGTGGTCTCATTTTTCCTGCCCTTTAACTGCGAGCCCCGGCCCCAACCCAAAGGAGGAAAGAAGGCGGTAACTAAGAAGGAGTTCTGCTGGTGCCTGTGGAACCCGCCCCTGCACTGACCGCGTGTTGCCCGCAGAGTTCCCTCCCTTCCCCCTACGTCCCGTTCCCGGAGGTCGTGGGTTTGCGCTGTGCTCAGCATCTGGGGTCGCACAGTTTCCTTGCTCGTCTCCAACATCTTAGCATTTATACGTCTTTTTTTTTTTTTTTTTGTTAAAATAGCAAAACACATTTCCAGATGCCTATACTTTCCTGGACTCGCAGAGAAATTCACTCATTCTGCCCCCTCCCTTCCCAACCCCCTTTGTGGTCCACGGGATTGTTTTAAGTAAAACCAAACAAACCCCTCCAAAAAAAAGCAAACGAAAAATTCCGAGTAAAATCAACTATGCCGAGGCCACGTTTTCGTTGAAGCTGTCCTAAGAGCATAAGCCGAGACCGACCTTGAAGGATTTGCGATTTCGGTAGCTGAAATGTTCTAAATTTACTGACGTTTGGTGGACACGGTGAGGGGAAAAAATAAACATGAATTTGACTTGGAAAATCACAAAACAAACGAAATAATCGTTTAATTTGATTTATAAAAGGCAAACATCTGTAGTAGTGTATTCTAGGTAGTGGTGTCTTTGGTGCGTTAAACATAAATAAACTGCTATTGGTCTTCACAAAAATAAAGATCAGAACTCTGGGCATGAGAGAAAAGAGGGAAGTATAAATTTGGTATAGCTAATTTCATTACAGACTTTTTTTTAAGTTCTTTCATTATCTAAAGAAAAGAAAATGTACCGGTTAGGAATATAACAATAATCTGTTCACGTGAGATTTCATTGTTCAATTTTCAAGTCTACAAAACATTTGATTTGGTAAAAACCAATAAAACGGCAATTCCCCAGTAAATATTGAAAACGTTCAGAGAACTAGTTTAAATCAGTTAGTTCAGTTTTTTGTCTTAACTCTTACCTACTAATCTTCTAAAGTTCCTTTGGAAAACTGTTCCTTATTTAATTCTGTAATATTTAGTCTTAGTCTCTAAAAGTCAACTACTGAAGTAACAAATTGCCATGTGCTAAAGTAGTTAAAAAAAACAAAAAACTTTTAAAACAACCTTTCAAAACTGACCCGATTAAGAAAACATGTTTTAAAATACACATTTGGTTTACACTTTGCATAATTCAAATGCATTTCATTGAAGTGAAATATGTAAGTTTTCATATAAAATTATTTCTCAGAACCATCAAAGTAACTTACAAATGATTTCCTTTGAATTGAACAAATTAATTAAAGGTGAGAGAGTTTATGGTGTAAGTGCTGAAGATTCCAGAGTTAATAATTTAGATAACCTTTAACACCTAAGAAATTTTAAATGTAAAGACATGCTTATTTATAAAATACTAAGTTGGGAGATATATATATATATATTCTGTAATTTTTATATTTTGAAAATTAGGGGAAATATTGAAGAAATTTTAGAGATTTTTTTATTGTAAAAATTAAGTTTCAAAATTAATATAGACAAGCCAAAACACTTAAACTTGGAATATTTTCAAATGTTTTCTCAAATTCAAAGATGTGTATAATCAGTATTTTTTAAGAAAAACTTTGCTCTGACTGGAAAAAAATTGATTTTTTAAATTTTCAACTACTAAGTCTGGAATTATAATTTTAATATTCCTGGAAAATTTTATACAGAATTGTTAAGGTGATAGATAAGTATGATTCCTTTTATTATGATTTTCTCCTTTATCTTACTATTTCTTTTGGGTGAAACTTTAAAAAATTGTTTTATTACTATTCTTCTAGAAGGTGGGGGGAGGGATGATACCTTTAGTGAAAAGACTCTTTGGTAATTGGTTTGTACATAAGTATTTGCAGTCCAGCCATAGAAAACAAAGAAGATAAGCATTTGATTGTGGGGGGAAGGGAAAGGGTAGGCTGAGAAGAGTTGAGTGTTTAAAACTGTTTCCTGGTTGCAACTGATTTATTCTCCAGGTTCCCTTGCTAGGAGTGGAGGAATGGTGGAAGAAAGAGAATGTATTAACTAATGGAGTAAAATGGGATAGTAATCCAAGCATGAAATCCTACTGGAAAGAACAGTAAGAACCTACTCTTCTCACTAAAGTAATATAAAAACAAAGCACATGCTGAAGTTATAGCTGGTCTTCAGCAATTTCTAACACATTCATTTAAAAGACACATATTACGGTTGCTATTTTCATATCTGGATCCTTCGTTTTCTTGACCATTTTTTTCCAGAATACCCTTCCCCAAAAATTAGGAATTAAAGTGCCAATAATAAAACAACAGGTTTTTGTGACATGTATATACAAATCAGCTCCTTCTAGGTGATTTTTGAGGCAAAATGATGAATTCTTCCTGCTGTCTGTAAATGGAAAGTAGATTTTTAGA
The DNA here is from genome assembly GCA_004024925.1 of Scalopus aquaticus. Lineage (NCBI taxonomy): Eukaryota > Metazoa > Chordata > Mammalia > Eulipotyphla > Talpidae > Scalopus > Scalopus aquaticus. The sequence continues at coordinate 8,582 of PVIJ01016148.1, forward strand.
TTTTATAAGGCACAGCATATTTGTAAATTCCTTACTTGCAAGAATAATGGTAGATCATTACCATTTCCACTTTGACTCATTAAAATTCACTCCTTCTTGAGTTCAATTTACATTTTGGTCCTGAACTTCTCCAGAGTGTTGATCCCAGCTTTAGAAAGGAAAGCATAAGGCTAAATAAGGAGTTTTTAAATTATTTCAAAACATCTCAGCTAACACTCATTAGATCTGAGAACATAAGATATAGCAGAAAAACACAAAACCTAATCTATAATCTTTATCAAAATTGAAACTGTAGAAGATTTATCTTAAACTTTGTGTCTGACACTCCTGTTCAGTCACTTCTTTTTTGTAGTAGATTGCTTAAAAATATAAAAGTTCATAATACTTTTGTTACTTTTCTCAAACGACTTAATTTACTTATCAATTATTTTTAAATTGACAGAGTGCTTTAAAGAGAATTTAATAGCAATAATTGGATTTATTTCACAATTTCACCTTATTTTGGGCAGGGGGTGTCTTGTGCCAATCATTGAAGTAATTTTCCTTTTTTCAAAGTTAATATTTGTGTGTAGGGTGAACTATTCATGTTTTGTTTGCAATCCAAAAAATGTTTTTCCTAGCACCTTCCAAGACTTGGAGAATAATCTTAAAGTAACTATATCTTACTCTGTAACATAGTAGTAAAGGTTTTTTTTAAATAAGTACAATTTGATACACACAAGTATGAAACATATTACTATTTAATATTTTCACTAAACTAACATAACTCTGTGGTCCCTCTTTCTAATGGATTAGTTTTCTAATCCATTCTAATTCTAATCTGGATATTAAAAATCGAATTCATAAAAGGGACACTAACAATGGTCATGAAAGTCAAGAAAACATATCAAATTTGTTACATCATAAATAGGTAGGTTTCTGTAATAGTGTTAACGTTTTCTTATGGGACAATTAAATATAAAATGATGTCACTATCTTTTTTTTTTCGTTTGTTGAAAATTGCCTAGGAGTTTGCACCTTGGTTCTATTAGCATATCTCCTAAGGTAACTTCTTAGCTCTTATAGTTCTTTTCTACCAAGATATAATGACAGTTTTGGTTTTCATTTAAATGGATGGCCAGCCATTACAAAAACAAACAGAAAATAAACTGAAAAGTCAGAAATTTGGGTGTAATACTCTATAGGTGCTTACCTGTGGCAACCTTAGAGATATGTTCAAAATTTATTATAGTACAAAGCCAATACTGTGACCTTTAAAAACAAACTGAATTTGTTTGAAATATTAATAAACAGCAACCAAAAAAGTGAGTAAATGTTTTTATCCAGTGAAATAGACAATAGGGTTAAAGGTAACATTACTCAACAAAGACAAATCTTAAAGTGGAGGGCAATTTTGCCCAGTATGGAATGTAGTCTGTGTGCAATTGGACAGGAGAGGATATACATATATTCTTGGGGAGAAGTCCTTTGTAGAGATTTGTGAAGGAGTAAAGCAAGATAGAACTTGTTCTATCTTGTGTTCAAATTCTGAGTTGCAAGTTAAAACAAAGCAAGGTAAGCATTATTTAATTGTTTTTTTTTTCTTAACCTTCTTTAATAGGATGTTTTTAAAGTTGATAGAATAGTAACAGTACAGACTGAACTAGAAGTAGGATGCTATTAGCACATCAATATTAGAATTTAAAGCAAATGTTTTAAATTTTTTAGCTTTCATGCCTTGTTTTCTATTTTTAAAAAGTTATTACACATATTCAATAGCATTATTAAAACAAATGTAATTGAATAAAATTTTATAGAAGTGATATGGTCACACATTTTGAAAGTTTTAAATTTTACTTACAAAATATGAATTTACTATCAAAAATATTTTCTGTTTAGTTGTTTTATCATATCTATTTGTGCACAAGGTCGATAAAGGGACACTTTATTATAATTAGCGTAAGTAGCATTATTTGAGAAAGTGTTCCTGGTCTTCTGCTGTTGTGAAAGCAAGTGTTTTTTGAAACTTAAATATGGAGGAAAAACCCCAGATTTTTAAGTTAAAGCTGGGCTTTATTTTTTTCTGTTTTTTCTTTATTTATTGAGGGAAACTGGTTAAACTGGAATGTTGTTTTAGAGATGACCACCAGAAGAATTTTTAGTGACTATAAGTGAATGTTTTTTTAATCAATGATAGCTCTTCTTATTACTGTTATTATGAGAGATTTTCTGTCCTTGAGCTTTAAATATCCCTAAGTTGTTTCATTATAAAGTGGGGGGGTAGGTAAAAGTCATGTTATATTGAAAACCAACTATTTTAACATTTTTAGTTATTAAACAGATGGAGAATGAACATTACTTTATGAAGAAACAAAAGTTTGTGTTTGTTAGACTAAATGGTGCATTTTCTTTTCTTATCTCTACCAATGTTCTGCTAATATGGTGGTAACTGAATTACTCTTGGATGTGACAGTTAATAGTAACAGTTATGTTACAGCTGCAGAAGATGTATACACAAGGAAAAAGATGATGTTTTGGCAACTCTTGATTAAGTTAAAAAAAGCATCTGTCCACAACCAAATCCAATAATAAAGCTTATAGTTTTATTGTTTAAACTCTGTAACAGTTAAAACTTGAATGTAGTGTTAGTATGTTATTATTAATTACCATAGGAAGAATCTCTTTAATAGTTTGTGGTTTCTTGTAATATAACTTTGTATGTGATATAAACAATTCATTTTTAAAGAAATTTTTATCTTTATAGTAAATTCAAGGGCGTGAAAGTTAAACTGAACACTATTAGTTATTTTATAAAAATCTGTTATCTGTGGATTAAAGTATGGTTATTTTCTTTCTTATTGTTCTAGGAAAGCTTAAAATATGACCAAATAAAAGTTGACAGACTTAAAGCATTTATAGATCATAAAACAGGTTTTTCTTTAAAAATAATCTTAAAGGTAATTTAAGGATATATGTTGCATACTTAAAATTCATACATGTCCATCATCTCAGTTACTTAATCCAACTAAAGGTGGATATCCAAAAAATTCACTTTGGAAGCAATACAATTTATGCAAATAGACACAGAGTGCCATTATCAAAGTGATTACATAATGCAATATAGTTATAGACTCTAAATTTTGAATTCTGCTATGGATATACCAATATAAATATGCAAATAAATTATTGTTTTCAAAAACCCAGGCTGGAATGGATGTGAAGTCAAGAAAGCAGACTGTGGTGGAGGGCCTCCCTGGTGGCAAAACCGCTAATCGCAGCGCTGTGGAGCAGTCAGTGGCTGCGGCAAAAGTTCGATGCCTGGCTGGGGAGATTCCCACATGGTGAGCAGACCTCTCCTGCCTTGCCTGCTGTTCCCCTCAGCATGTATTTCCATCGATCTGCCTGTTCTGCTTCCCACTCTCTGTCTCTGGTGAACCCTCTCACTGACCCACGCCTCTGGCCTGCCCTCCAGCTTATATGCAAAAATAAAATAAATCTTAAAAACAAAAAAAAAAAAAGAAAGAAAGAAAACAGACTGCTGTGGTGGAAAGGAAGTCAAAGTGTTTTAAGACACTTGTAACAGGAAAAGGATGTGTGCACCGGAAGATACCTAGATTCACTATAGTAAACAGTAAGTCACAATTTCTCTAAAATGTAATTTCAATAGTTAGGATTTTTGTCTCTGGAAATGTAAACATTCTCTACTTAGTGGAAACAAAAAATGGATTGAGGCAATGTATATTAGAACCTAGTACTGAAAGACCAAAAAGTGGAAAAATTCTACCTCTCTCTCTCTCTCTCTCTCTCTCTCTCTCTCTTTATATATATATATATATATATATATATATATATATATATATATATATTCCAAAGTTTTAGATACTTTGTATAAAAAATTGAGGGGGTTAGTCTGTGCTTAATTAGGGAATTGTACAGAATATCTTCTGTTTTATATGACTTTTAGTTAGGTCTGTTTCATAAGACAATTCTATAATTTGAGGGCTAAAAAGATTATTAGGGATCTACTTGATTCCCATTTAACAGCTGAAGAAATTGAGGCCAAGGAAGATGAATACAATTAGGAACAGCAATTCAGATACAGGATGGAGATGTGTTCATTACTGACAGAAACGTAACAACCCTGAAAAATAGTAATAAACAGCTTTCCTATTTTTGGTAATAATCAAACAGACCTGGGACCTCCCTGGTGGCATATGGGTTAAGTCTCAGCGCTATCACAGCGACTGCCTGCGTTCAATCCCAAGCCAGTGAGCTAACACATATTATGGCCCAGCAGACCTCTCCTGTCTCTCCCTCTGTTCCCCTCAGCAGTGTATTTCAGTAAATATGCCTGGTCTGCGCCCTACTCTGTCTCTGGTGAATCCTCTCATCCCCTGCACCTCTGGTCTACACCTCAGTTCTTCTATGCATAAATAAATAAATCTTTAAAAATAAATAAATAAAACCAAAAATGTTAGACTGATTAAAAATAATAATAATAAAACAGACATAAGGTGAGGTTTATCCAGACACAGTACCATTGATTTATCTTAAACAAAGGATCTGCATGTTATTGAAAGCTAAGGGTATAGGTCTTGAGAATATAGCAGATCTTGAAGAGAAAAAGCATTGACCTGGTTCATCTCAGTCACTTTAGGCAGGACCTCAATCAGTTCAATGTAAAAGGCTGGTATGAAAGAAGATTCCCATGATTTCTTTAATCCATGTTTTCTCATAAGCTTAATTCAAGGTCCAACTACATCAGAAGCCTTAGGGGCCAGGGAGTATTGCATTGGCATATACCACGTATGCTCTGGCAGTAAGCTAAGAAATACCTTCTCATATCAAACTTTTAAAAACCTTATGTTCAGAGAGGCTCCAAATTAACAATACTTTTATCAGCAGGCTGGAATTTTATTTTCTCTTTGTTTTAGTGAATATTCAGAGTGAGGGGCACCCTGTATTATGGTTTATATACCCACCTATGTACATAGCCCTGTATCTCCTGTAGTGTAGTTCAAACTCTTCCCTCCTATCTCTATCTATTGAATTGTCAAAGAACAGCTCACAGAAACTCACCCCTGCCTCTACCTCTTGTATTTGCTCACACCAGTATGGGGTGCTGGTCACTGGCCATAAATCCTGCTGACTTCCCACCCCCAGCAACCTGTTCTAACAGCCTGCTCAAGTCCTTAGCTGTTCCTTAGGATTAGAAGCTGAACTTTATTAACTTTGTTTACCCGTAAATCTGTTATCTTCACAAACTGGATGCCTTCATGGCGCCTGTTTTCTATGTGTGTAACTGACCCTGCTGTGACCTTAGGTCTGTTTTTTTCACCTCTTTGGCTTTTGTTTCCACATCTATAAAGACAGTTAAACCATTTATACCATCCTTTACCTTTTTCACAATAGCAGGGTACTGAGGAGGCTTTCTGCAAATTTTTGTGAAATTTAGTTTTCAGGAAAAAGACTAAGGCTAAGAATATCAATGAAGTTATTGGATCACTTTAGAAAACTCTGTAAAATGCAAGAGAGAAAGGGATTACTGCCTGACACAGGGAGGGATGTTTTGTGCACATGTAACCATTATCAGAGAGAAGAAAGTCCACTTAAATAACCACTACTAAGGAACAGTTGGGGCAAGGTGAATAATAATGAAAATCTATCCCTTGCAAAGAAATCTTTACTGATGCTGACCACTAACACAAGACAATGTGCTGACCAAAAGTGATAAAAAATTTGTTTCTACTCTCTAAGTAAAACAATTTATTTTCATAGAAGATTTCCTTCTGTTAGAACATTTTGAGCTTCATATGAATTTAAATAAGAAATTGTTACCATAATGTATAATTTATGGATTTAAAGGGGGAAAAAAAGGAAAACAAGAATGTCAAAATCTCAAAGCTGCCAAGTCAGATGTCAAATTACTCCTTCAATGTGAAGATTTACTAACAATTGGATCTGAACTTTTAATTAGATTTCTAACTGCTTCCCTTCGATTTCTGAAGAATGTATCAATTGGGATATTTTACTTTTATAGACACAAATTATAGACAGAACAAAAACTGGAACTTTAGAGATCATTTGGAAGATATCCTAGATCAAACTAAAGGTGAAGAAAGTGTCATTAGATTTAGACTATATATATATATATATATATATATATATATATATATATATTTAATTAAAATAATTTGAAGTGCCTAGTTTAAATATCCATGTGTACTTATTATATTCCTGTTGGTTTCTTGAAATATTCTGTAAGAATTGCTTTTAAAAATAAACATAAAATGTTCATTTGTGCTGTAGTGATTATCTCTGGATTGGACTTCTCTCCTCTGGGGTTGACACATTCAGTTTGAGTAAGAGGATCTTTTCCATAGGATTAAAGAACTTCATCAGAATTGCTCCTTCTGCAAAATATCTGTAGCAGTGGTACATTATAAAAACTAACAAAAATAATAAGAATAGCAGGGCTCATGTAAGAGAAAAAAAATCCTGCATTTGAATCGACATTTTAAATATTTGAAATTAGACTGGCTATAGACTCAAACATTCATACAATGTGATTAGAAGTATTGCAGTGCTTTCATCTATTTAATTCACTCTCATAAAATGATGGAGAGAAAAGCTTGATGTAGTAAACAGTGATTTAGGAGCCAATTCTTGTTTCTCATTTATTTAAAATAATAAATCGGAAAGGAAAAAATGCTACCCGTAAGAATTTATTGAAAGAGATTTGGCTAGTACTTTCACCCATGATAGTTCACATTTTTATAGAGACTAAAATTTTCAGAATCTAAGCAAATCAAAAGAATATTTCATTAACAAATTTTATTATGTAAAAGTGAATGAAGACTCTAAATGATAACTTAGCAGAAAAGACCATTTAGCATATTTAATTTATAGCTCTAAGTGCTTATAAGATTAAAAACCATTTAGCCTGACCCTTCTGTGCCTACATTACAAATAATAAATAGGATACGGGATTTTAGTTTGATAAAACTTTTATTCTACTACAAATTTTGAAATATATTTTAATGAGAAAAATTGATATAGTCTAAAATCAGAACTAATAATTATTTGAAAATAGGAAGGCAACCAAATTGGGGGGAGGGGTGTGCTTTTAGTTCCTGAGCTGTTACTTTTTCATGTTAAAAAGTACTTCATGTCCATGACACATTCAAACGTAGACATATTGTGCACTTCATATTTTAAACTTACCTCATTCTTCTTTGTTCTATTTATTTTGTAACACAGCAAACTTAACTTAAAATAATTATGTATCAAGCATTTATAGCTTAGAGTAACTATAGATTGGTTTCAATTAAGTCATTACTTTCTGTGAAGACTTCCTTGATTTTTGAAACTGGAGATAATCACTCCCTCCTCCAATTTCAAAATTTTTAAGTTTGAATTTGACATAGTACTTTTTCTGTATATTAGCAGATGTTTTCTATTTCAAATAAATCTTACATTAAAAGCATACTTGCTTCACCCGCTAAAAAGTATATGGTGCCCCTATTTCAAAGGAAAAACTAGCTACTTTGAGACTGGAAGTATAGTCTAATTTTTTAAGCAAACTATGTCAAAACTATAGTTTTCATAATTTAAATTAATCACTTGGTACATAATTCATTATCAGTACAATTACCTCAGATAAAGCATCATATACAAATTGTCACTTCATATACATGGACTAACTTTTTTAAAAAAGGATAGAGAGCAGAATTGAATAAAAGGGAAATTTTTGAAGACTTCTGTGAATGATTTTTGTTACATTTGGTAAATTATACTAAGTAAATACAAGGTTTTTATGATATAATGTTAATGATGTAGCCTTTTGATATACTCCTATTTGAAGAGGGAAACAAAGGCAAATGTGTTGTGAAAAGGAGTTAGTCTGTGTTTTGAACTTCTTTAGCAATAATTCTTGGGTTTTAAAAAGTAAAGTTGCTGAGAACGTCAAATAAATGATCAAATGGCATTCTAGAAAATTACAATAAACTTATTTCACTTCCCTCTTTGAAACAGCTATAATTTCAGATAGTGAACTATAAGCTTTGATTTTCATGGAATTATTAATTTTTGCATTTCTAATTTCTTGATAAGCAATGTAAAAGAGTTAGCATTATCCCAAATATAGTGGTAAAATATCATAAGATTTTATTGTATGGTTAGCTAACAAACAGTTTATATAGTCCCTAGATTTTGAAAATGATGACTATAACTTACATTTTTCTGAAAGGAAATTTTATGTATGGGTATAATTTGAACTGGATTTGTTCATGTCTAAAATTTTCTCTCTGGTAAGTGTCATCAGAAAACATTTGATGAAGTTGTGCTTACTTATTTTTTCAACAAATATTAGTAACTTCCAAAGAAAGGTGTAGAGCACTGTGAAGTATAGAGACACATGAGGTGTGGTCTTTATCCTTAAAGAAGCAGTGTATCCATATCACTCATGTAATGTTTAACAGTGTCAGGGATGTACCCAGGATGCCCTTCCCTTCTTTAGTACCCCATTTTAAAACTTTGATTCAGGAATCTATCAAAAACCCTTCTTGAGCATATCTAAATGATATGAAAATTTCAAAATTTCAAAAAAACAATATTTATATCAAATAAAACATTTTGAGTAATCGGTGTCAACCAGAGTTTTCTTGGGCTGTCAAATCTGAACAGAGATTGGCAATGAGGGGCCACAAGTTTACTTCTCTAACCCTTAAAGGACTTTTTTCTCCCCCAGATCTCAAAGATTGAAAGCAAGCTTTCCAAGTCTAAATAGCAGGATGAACAAGTTCACACTCATCGCACCAGTTTCTTTCGGCAATTTTTGAACCTCAATTATACATTCTCTTTTTTAAAAAATGTATTTATTTATGCATACAAGCTGGGGTATAGGCCAGAGGTGGGGGGGGGGTTGAGAGGATTCATCAGAGACAGAGTGGGGAGCACAACAGGCAAATCCACTGAAATACACTGCTGAGGGGAGCAGTGGGTGAGGCAGGAGAGGTCTGCTGAGCCATGTGGGAAGCTCCCTGGCTGGGGATCGAACTCATGCTGCAGTTGCTGTGGATAGCTTCATAGTGCTGAGAGTTTCCTGTTGTGCCACCAGGGAGGCCCATCCTCTTATTTTGATTTACTAGATTTTACTGTCCTGGTTTCCTCAGTCTAGACTCGTAAAATTGTCATTGACAGATTCCTTTGATCACTTGTTGCTTTTTCCATATTCAGCTTCCTTTTATTGTTTTTGTAGCCATTTTCACCCAAACATGGATATCTTATAATTTTGTGAAAGTACCTGTTCTGTTTTCTGTCCTGTTTCAGTCATTTGTGAATATCTCACAGGAAGGGAAGATTTCAGGCTTTTCAGCTACATTTCAGACTGCTGTTAAAATGCAACTATACTTGAGAACTCTGCCATCTTTGTCCAGGCTGGTGGTTATTATCTCAGAGCCAAGCTTATCACATTTCCTCTTCCCCTTCTCTTTTTCCCCTTACCTAGGCTGAAGCTTGTCTTGTACTCTTGTGTTCTGGGGCAAATGGGTAGGGGAAAAAAATAGGAGTACAGGAGTGTATTGAAGTGATAAGTAGAAATTGTATCATCAGTTGACTACCATATTCCCAAAGGCAAATACTCTCACCTTCTGATGATCAAACAAATCATGTTCACCCAAATGGTGTTGCACACAAATTTAGCCTTGCACATTTATCTGACTGTTCCTTAATTTGAAAATGAGTGAACTGGAATAAGAGATCTTTAAAGCTCTTTCCAGCTCTAAAACTTTACTGAGTCTCTTAAAAGAGGAAACTGTTACCTCAAGGATGACTTCCTTAACAGTTTCGTTTTTGCCAGTCAATATTTAAGATTGTCTGGAGAAATTTATATCATAACCAGCTTACTATAATGAGGTTAATTCTGCTGAAAAGAAATGCAGAATATGCTAAAGGGTGATAAATCTCCATTTATAGCATTTATAGTCCTAACTGTAGTACAACTCATTTTTTTTAAACTTCACTTATAAATAAGAGTACAAGGAGGGCCTCCCTGGTGGCGCAGTGGTTAAGCGCTGCGCTGTGGAGCTGTAGGCAGCAGTGACGAGATTCCCACATGGCGCGGCGGACCTCTCCTGCCCCGCCCGCTACTCCCCTCGGCAGTGTATTTCTGATCTGCCTGTTCCGCTCCCCACTCTGTATCTGGTGAACCTTCTTGCCACCCCATGCCTCTGGCCTGTACCCCAGCTTAAATAAATAAACCTTAAAAAAAAAAAAAAGAGTACAAGGAGGGGTGAGCTTTGTCTCCAGCCACCAGTTTTTAGAAATTCTAGCATGTTTTAAAAAATTCAACATTTGTTCTTACTAAAATAAATAATTCAGTAGTGCTTGTTACTTTTACAAAGTTGTGTGACCATCACCACAATCTAGAGTTATAGAAAATTTTCATCATCTTGAGATGAAACCCTACCTAAAATCACCTTTTAAATTATTTTTTTTTATTGAGTAATAATTGACATCTAACATTATATTGGTTTCAGGTGTACAACATAATGATTCAGTGTTTGTATACACTGTGAAATTATCTTTTTTTTTTAAGATTTATTTATTTATACATACAAGCTGGGATACAGGCCAGAGATGTGGGGCCATGAGAGGGTTCACCAGAGACAGAGTGGGGAGCAGAACAGGCAGATCAGAAATACACTGCTGAGGGGAGCAGCCAGCAAGGCAGGAGAGGTCTGCCGCACCTTGTGGGATTCTCCCCAGCTGGGCGTGGAACCCACATTGCGCTGCCGACAGCTCCACAGCGCAGCAGGCAGCTCCACAGCGCAGCGCTCAATCACTCCGCCACCAGGTAGGCCTATATTGTGAAATTATCTTGAATCACCTTTAAGAGAGGGGCAGACATATTTTATGGACACTTGTACATTTACTCTTCTGATTTTAATACTTATAAAATTAAACATGAATTCTAATCTTTGCTTTAGTACTCACTTTTCAGCCTTTTACATGTAGGCTGAAACCACGAAAATTTAGGAAATCAAAACTAAACTTATACTTTGAGACTACATGGAACATTAAATAATGAAATACAGTTCCATAAGTATTCTTGCCTATTATGCTTTGGTTTTGTCTCATATGTGCTCTTTTTAAAATCTTTTTACCTTTTGGCTTATGTAGTACACAATATGTTGCTGGTTGCATTTTTCTCACAATATGACACCAGAATTTGTTTTCCAAAGAATTAATTTGTACTAGACATTGGTCGGTTTCTAGGCTTTTCCTCTGTTTTACTCATCTGCCCATCTATTCAAGGACTACTGCCCCACTGTTTCGGTTATGAGGTTTTATATTACTTTCAATATCTGGTAAAAAAAAAGTCTCTATCTGCAGCTCTTCTCCCCTGTCCCTAAGTACTTCCCCTGCCCATAGTTTTCATAGCTATTCCAGAAGGTTCAGCTCTGCATGTAAACTTTAGACTCATATTATCTATCTCCAGAGGCAGGAGGAGGAACTTGGACAGGGAATACTTCAGAGTTTTTAGTACTTTCTGCTCAATTTTGCTGTGAACCATAACTGTTCTTTTTTTTTTTTTTTTTAAGATTTATTTATTTATGCATACAAGCTGGGGTATAGGCCAGAGGCGTTGAGGGGACTCACCAGAGACAGAGGGGGGAGCAGAACAGGCAGGTCAATGGAAATACACTGCTGAGGGGAGCAGGGGGCGCCATGTGGGAATCTCCCTGGCCAGGTGTAGAACTCGCGTCGCCGCTGCTGACAGCTCCACAGCGCAGTGCTTCACCGCTGCGCCACCAGGGAGGCCCAACCATAACTGTTCTTAATAAATTTACAAATTTTAAAAACTTGTTCAAATGGGTGAACTGTGGTGAATTTATATACTATTTTGGGAAGAACTGTCACCTATATGTTTTACCTAAGAATAAAGCATGTCTTTTCCTACTTTAATGTCTTGCAGGAGTTTTGTAAAGTTCCAAGTATTCCTACATATTTAATTTTTTATTTTAGCTATTGTAAATGAATTTTCTCTTCTTATGTGTTCTAACCAGAGGTGTTCACAGATTTAAAGGTCACAAGTTTTTGCATACTGTCTTATATGTTGCTACTTGATACATGAATTCTTTTGTTTAGTTTTATTGTTGAGTCTTTTTGTTTTTACTCTGTATACTTTTTTTTAAAAGCTTTATTTATTTATGCATACAAGAACTGGGATGTAGGCCAGAAATGTGAAGGGTGAGAGGATTCACTAGAGACAGAGTGGGGAGAACAGGCAGATCTACTGAAATACACTGCGGCGGGGAGCAGTGGGCAAGGCAGGAGAGGTCTGCTGCGCCATGTGGGAAGCTCCCTGGCCAGGGATTGATCTTGTGCTGCAGTGGCTGTGGATAGCTTCATAGTGCTGAGACTTAATCCCTTGTGTCACCAGAGAGGCCCTACTCTGTATACTTTCATGTCACCTACAAATAGGGGCATTTTAATTTCATTTTTCCAATCTTTTTTTTTTTATTTATTTATACATACAAGCTGGGGTATAAGCCAGAGTCATGGGGCGGTGAGAGGGTTCACCAGATACAGAGTGGGGAGCGGAACAGGCAGATCAGAAATACACTGCTGAGGGGAGCAGCCGGCGAGGCAGGAGAGGTCTTGCCACACCATGTGGGATTCTCCCCGGCTGGGCGTCGAACTCGCATCATGCACTGCCAACAGCTCCACAGCGCAGCGCTCAACCGCTGCGCCACCAGGGAGGCCCTCATTTTTCCAATCTTTTTGACTCTAATTGTTTTTTCTTGTTTAGCTGCACTGAAATTACTCCAATGGAATATCTCAACATATTTCTTCATTAAGATGTTGGCTTTAATAAGATTATTGTTTGCCTTTATATACAATCATTTGAAGAAGTGATCAATTCATATTTACATTTTCTTAGAAATATTGAATTTTGTCAAGTCTTTAGATAATTGGAGAAATAAATGTTTTTTACTATTAATATAATGAATTTTATTAATGTATTACCTACTATAAACCATCTATGGAATAAATCCCTCTTGGTGTATTTGTTTTCAATGTGCTTACTTACTAATATCTCATTCAGAATTTTGTGTATTAATATTCACATGACCTAATTTTTATGTATGTGCTATCTTTATTAGGTTTAGATAGACATGTTAAATTGCTTCACGAAACAATTGGTGATTTTTTTTTTTGTTGTTCTCTGAGACAATTTGGATAATCTAGTTTTTGAAGGTTTGTTAGAATTGCCCTTGGAGATCAAGTGGACATGTTCCTTTATCTTAATTTTGTTCATTAATACATTTATATATTTCTTCTAGAAATTATCTTTCTAGATAAGCTCTGTCTAAATGGAGGGCATTATTTATAAAGGAAACATTTTAATATATGTGACCTTTAGTCAACTAATTCCCTTCCAGAGGAAACTACCATGTCCATTTCATATTTTTTAAAGATTTATTTTTATTTATTTATGCAAACAAGAACTGGGGTGTAGACCAGAGGAACAGGAGGTGAGAGGATTCACCAGAGACAGAGCGGTGAGCAGAACAGGCAGATCAACTGAAGTACAATGCTGAGGGGAGCAGTGGGTGAGACAGGAGAGTTCTGCTGCGCCATGTTAGCTCCCTGGCCAGAGATCAAACTCAAGCTGCAGTGGCTGGCAATAGCTTGATAGTGCTGAGACTTTTAACCCCTGTGCCACCAGGGAGGCCCCCATTTCATATTTATTTCTGGAGTATTTACAGCAAATATGTGCTTATTTCCATTTCACAAAAGCCCACATACATATCACACACATACAAGTACACAAATGATAGCATAAAATTCATACTGTGCTACACCTTGATGTCTTTCACTTATCAATGTATCTTTCACTTATCAATGTATCCCGTTGATGAACACTTAAGTTGCATTAATGAAGAATCTTTTTTTTGAAGATTTACTTTATTTATTTATGCATACAAGAACTGCAGTGTAGGCCAGAAATGCGAGGGAGGAGGGTGAGAGGATTCAACAGAGACAGAGTAGGGCGCAGAACAGGCAGAATTATTGAAGTAACTGCTGAGGGGAGCAGTGGGCAAGGCAGGAGAGGTCTGCTGCACTATGTGGGAAGCTCCGTGGCCGGGGATTGAACTCATGATGCAGTGGCTGTGGATAGCCTCATAGTGCTGAGACTTAACCCCCTGGGCCACCAGGGAGGCCCGACTGGGAATTTCTTAAGTTAATGGACTCTACCAATAATTTCCTCATGATACTATTTGCTCATTCACTCACTCATTTATATATTCACTGGGCACTTACTCCATGTCAGTACTATTCTAGTCACCAACAATACAGTATTCACAAAGCAAGTTATTCATTGGTTACATATCACTTTTCAATTTTCAAATTGCAGGATATACCAGAGAGAAATACTACCAAGTTAGATGTCTGGGTCTTTATTTTAGGGAGTTTTGGTTTTTTTGCCATGTTCTTTATTGTGTTGAACCATACATAACATAATCTTAACATCTGTAGTATGACCACATTCATTTGATTGTGCAACTGTCAGTTACAACCATACACACCCAATTTTTTCAATTTCTCCAAGTGAAACTATACAGATTCAATACTCCCTATACTCTATATAACTTTAAACTTTTCCAGAATAGTAATCTGTAACACTCTATTCTAAAACTATGATACAATTACCCATGTCCATGCTCACCTTTGAGAAGGGTACTAAGGTCCTCTCTTTGTAAGAGTCAATTTTCAGGGGCCTCTCTGGTGGCACAGGGGTTAAGTCTCAGTGCTATCAAGCTATCACCAGCCACTGCAGCTTGAATTTGATCCCAGGCCAGGGAGCTAACCCACGTGGTGCAGCAGACCTCTCCTCTTTCGTCCGTTGCTCTCCTCAGCAGTGTATTTTAGTAGATCTGCCTGTTCTTCCCCCACTGTATCTGGTTAATTCTGTCACCAGCCCCTCCCTGCCCTCGCCCCCGCCCCCCCCACCTGACCTACACCCCAGTTCTTGTATGCATAAATTAATAAAATAAACCTTTTCTAAAAAGACATGACTCTGTTTTTTTTTTTTTTAAGATTTATTTTTTATTTATACATACAAGCTGGGGTACAGGCCAGAGGCGTGGGGCGGCGAGACGGAGCAGGTAGCAGAACAGGCAGATCAGAAACACACTGCTGAGGGGAGCAGCGGGCAAGGCAGGAGAGGTCTGCTGTGCAATGTGGGATTCTCCCTGGCCGGGAGTCGAACTCGCGTCGCCGCTGCCGACAGCTCCACAGCACAGCGCCCAACCGCTGCGCCACCAGGGAGGCCCAACTCAGTTTTCTTAAGCTTGCCATCTTTATCCCTAACTCATGAAAGTTGGTTGCTGGTTACACTTTCAGCAGCAAGGGAGTATCCTTTCAAATTTACACACACAAAACAGTAATATGTGTAGATGTTTGAAATTATGCTATGAAAATTCATCCCTGAATTAAATAAGCATCAGATTAGAGAGCTAGATAGCACATCCCAGTATCCTGTGAGGAATCATAAATGGTTTATAGTTTTCTTAGGTCAATTACAAGTGAGGGCAGAATTAGTCAATCTACTAACAAATTACAGGATTCCATGCTATGCCATTTTTGAGCTGCTTTTCTCCATTTCTTGTTTTTTTATTAAGCCGGGTTTTGAAAATTGTTACCTTAATTTCATTTTAAAATAATTTGGTAGTATACCAATTAGCAGTTTATTTTCCTTTAGTAAATACTTTTGCATTCCCTTTCATTATACTGTAGGTAGGAGCATAAATTGGCAAAGCCTGTTATTCCATTTGTACAAGTGTTTGCTTTTTTTGGAAGTTACTTGTATCTTTCTTGTTTTCTATATTCATTACTCCCCATTGATCTTTCTCCTTATCTTTCAATGTAAATTCACATAAAACAAAAACACTGATTTTGACCATCCATTTAATTTCAAATTAACTGGGTGGCAAGGACAGACAAATAGATTAAGATGTAGCATATATACACACAGTGGGCTAGTAAGATACAAAAAAAAATAAAGATGAAATCTTGCCATTTGGGACAACATAAATGGAACTGGACAGAATTATGCTAAATGGAAATCAGGATAAACAAATATGGGGTGATTTCACCACTCATTTGGAATATAAAGAAAACAAAGGAACTGCAACAAATAAATCTGAAATCTGACTGCAGAATTGAGACTATCAGAGGGCAGGGTAGAGTAGGGTGAGGAGAAATAGGGAGAGAGGTTAATGAATTATGGGTGCTATGTGATGGATGTGGTGTGGTAACATTTATCTCACATGTTCCCTATAGCTCTAAATCATATAGTGTGGTAAACCAATGTTTTCTCAATAAGAAATGATACAGGGCCTCCCTTGTGGCGCAATGGGCTAAGTCTCAGCACTTAAAGCTATCCACAGCCACTGCAGCACGAGTTCGATCCCTGGCCAGGGGGATTCCCACATGGCGCAGCAGACCTCTCCTGCCTTGCCCACTGCTCCCCTTAGCAGTGTACTTCAGTCGATCTGCCTGTTCTGCTCCCCACTCTGTCTCTGGTGAATCCTCTCACCCTCCTCCCTCGCATTTCTGGCCTACACCGCAGTTCTTGTATGCATAAATAAATAAATCTTTAAAAAAAATACAGTAAAAAATGTTCTTAGAAAATCTCAGGATTGAATGTCAGTTTATTACAAACAAAAACAAATGAAAAATAAGCCAAATTGATTGGGTGAGATAAAGAAAATTCACACACTCTTTTTCTCCCTGGATCATCTGTTCTCACACTTCTGGAAGCTATTCTGATTCGTAGAATGCTTAATATGCTCAATATGAACATTAATTCTCTGGGCAGAGACCTTGTCCTTTACTTATTTACAACAAGGTCAAATGCATGCTGGATAACATTATATGGACTCCTCCAATTCTGCCATGGCAACATTTGTGGGCGTCTTTTTGAACAGTGACCATCCCCTTGATGTCTATAGTATCACCTTTCTTGTAGATTTGTATGTATGCTGTGGCCAAAGTAACCCCATGTTTTTTAAAAGGCCTGGAGAACATACAGCAAAACCTCTTCTTTCCCGTTGCATTGATCATTTTAGTGATTTATTGGAAGTAAGCAGTTCTGGCAGAAAACAATTATTCTTCTTGAATCCATGGGTGATGTCTATATTACAAGAATTTTCATCCTAAGAAGCTTTGCCTATCTGAATTTTTATGTACAATTGTATTTTGTGTTGTAAAAAATTTTTGTTTAATTGGTTTTCTTCAAATTCTTCTTTCTTCTCTCCATACTATTTTGACAGGATAATTAACTATAGGAAGCTAGTTTATAGTCTTATGTGTTTTATTTGAAGCCCAAAATAATTTCTGAACCAAGTATTTGAATAAAAAAGTGTATTTTACCTAGAAAGACAGATTGCAGGCTTTTTCAGATTTTTAAGGAATCCATGACACAAATAAAACTAAGTTGGAACCACTGTTTTCAAAAGAAACAACTTTTTTCACTGGAGTGAACTGAGGAAAGTTAAGATTTTTACTTTTAATATGTAACAGAAATGTAGAGGCCCAGAAATACTTGAGCTTTTCATATTGTGCATTCATGCAATTTAACACAGTCTTTAAATCTATTATCTATCATGTAGATTATTGATAACATTACACCATGCACCCATTACTTCTGACAGCAGTTCCCTTTTCAAGATTCACCAGAGACAGAGTGGGAAGCTTAACAGTCAGATCTACTGAAGTATACTGTGGAGGGAAGCAGCTGGTGAGACAGGAGAGGTCTGCTGGGTATGTGGTCAGCTCCCTGGCTGGGGATTGAACTCAGGCAGCTGTGGCTGCTGATAGCTTCACGGTGCTGAGACTTAACCCCTTCAGCCACCAGGGAGGCCCCCAACAGCTCCTTTATTTTTTTTTAAAGATTTATTTATGCATAAAAGCTGGGGTACAGGTCAGAGGCGTGGGGCAGCGAAGGTTCACCGGAAACAGAGAGGGGAGAACAGGCAGGTAGACCGAAGTACACTGCTGAGGGGAGCAGCGGGTGAAGCAGGAGAGGTCTGCCGCGCCACGTGGGAATCTCCCTGGCTGAGTGTCGAACTCCTGTCGCCGGCGGCTGCCTACAGCTCCACAGCGAAGCATAACCGCTGCACCACCAGGAAGGCCCCAGTTCCCTTTTCTATACAAGAACTTGCCTCTTGTTGAAATCAGACCCCCCAGTCCATCCCTCCGTCAGTTCCACAGTGGAATCCAAGCCTTGGTTATTTGTTCCCCCTTAGCCTCCTTTCTCCTCCAGCAAGCCAGGTAGACACTACTGTCTTTATGCCATTGTATTTGCTATTGTCTATACCAAAACATATTTTTACCTCACATATTAGGCTCCCTCATCTCCCCTTCAGATTTTACTCAAATTTTACTTTTTCATGGAATTCTTCAAAGAAAATAGTACTTAAACTTGTATCCACCTTACACTCCTTTTCTCCTGGAACAGGTAACATCTACATGTTTTATTGTCTCCTCAGAAATGCTATTTATTCTCTTCCAGCTTGTAGCTGTTTTCACTATGTTGAGGATGTAAAGTATTTCTATAGTCAACAGGTTGTCCTTTTTTGGGTATTAATTCCCAGGTTTTTTTAAAATAATCTAGCTTAAACAACTAGTCCTCCTAAGGAACCAAGACACAGCATTGTTCTGTGGATTTTTTTTTTTTGCTGGTAAAGAAAAATTCGAAGGGCTATTTTTAAAAGTTGGCATTTTATTTTTTTAAAGATTTATTTATGCATACAAGCTGAGGTACAGGCCAGAGGTGGTGTGGGGGCGGTGAGGATGGCAATGAGACTGATTCACCAGAGACAGAGTGGTGACTCATGCAGAAGTGGCTGTGAATTGCTTTACCATGCCGAGACTTAACCCCTTGCCCCACCAAGGAGGCCCCTAATTCCTTTTTTTAAAAAAAGATTTATTTATGCATACAAGCTGGGGTGTAGGCCAGAGGTGTGGGGTGGTGAGAGGATTCAACAGGCCAGGTGTGTGTGGGGGCGGTGAGAAGATCCACCAGAGACAAAGTGGGGAGAATGGGCAGACTGACTGAAACACACTGCTTAGGGGAGCAGCGGGAGAGGCAGGAGAGGTCTGCTGTGCCCTGTGGGAAGCTCCCTGGCCTGGGTTTGAACTGGTGACTCATGCGGAAGTGGCTTCGAATTGTTTCACAGTGCTGAGACTTAACCCCTTGAGCCACCAAGGAGGCCCCTAATTCCCCTTTTTTTTCAAAAAGATTTATTTACACATACAAGCTGAGGTGCAGGACAGAGGTGTGGGGTGGTGAGAGGGTTCACCAGAGACAGAGTGGGGAGCAGAACAGGCAGATTGAAGTACACTGCTGAGGGAGCAGTGGGCGAGATAGGAGAGGTCTGCTGCGCCATGTGGGAATCTCCCTGGGCCGGTATCGAAATCGTGCTGCAGTGGCTCTGGATAGCTTCATAGTGCTGAGACTTAACCCCTTGCATCACCAGGGAGGCCCAACGTGGGCTTTTTGAAGACAAACCATATTATTTATTTTTCCTGCAGTGGAGCTGAATACTCTCACAGTATTTACAACTTGGTCCACAAAAAAGGGGAGGGAAGAAAACCAATGTTTCTTAAAGACCAGAGACAAGGACCACATATTTAGTTATAAGCGAAAGTATTAGGAAACAGGAAGGAATGGCACCATAATCATCCCATTGTACCACAATAAAGAGACAATCTCATTTTCAAAGAAATTAACTTTATTTGAAAGTTAGGACTACTTCCCCCAAATGTATCTTCTAAGGACTCATACTATACAACAGCCTGCTTGTCGCAATACCAAATTTCTAACAGCAAAGTATACAGTTGCTCTAGGTAATAAATAATAAGTGTTATCCTTCACTGATTAAGGGAATACTTAAACTTCAAAAATGCAACACAAAATCACACTTTAAGTCTGTAAATTTTAACACATGTATTCTAAATACAACATGTTTGTAGGAGTCCACAAGCTTTCCATCTCTAAAAAAATGACTGTATTTTTAGGCTCAAAAATTCCATTCTTCAAAAGAAAAGACCGTTTTCTTCTATATGTGTCAAACTTTCTACACTGAACTATTTGACCGCTCCATGCCACCCCAAACAAACTTGACATGACTGAAACTACTTTATGTGTTACTATCTTCCCCAAGAAAGTTAAAAAAGGAGTCTGTCATAAATGCAATCGCTAATACAACGTCTAATACAGTATCTAACACAAAAGAAGCTTAAAAAAAAAAATCAATTCTTTCCTCATCTGATTAGCCAGGAGTTAACTTTCTGTAAAAGCAAAGAAAAATCATTTACAAAGCATAACACTGGGCATTCCTTTTTTTACTCAAGATGTTTCAACTCACAAAATGACAACAATTACATATTTAAGAGTATAATTAAAAGGGTGAGAAACAGCGATACAATCGACAAAGTGTAGATGCTAAATAAAGTGGAGATTTTTTTTTAAGGGTTCTTTTTAAAGAAATAATCAAGATTAGAAGCTTGGGGAAATCCAGAACTAAACACAAAAAGAATGAAAAACAAAATAAAGATGTCTTCAACTGCAATCATTCCATTTATCAATAACGCCCTGAAAAAAAAAAAACACACAAAAAACAGTCAAAGACAAATACAGTTTGACTTGCCTAATGTTCCCCCAACTGTTAGTAGCCCCCACGTGCCCCAATTTTCTAAAATTAAACCATTATTTAGAAATAAGACTCCTAACACGACAAATGCAAGATGTACATACTTGGACTGTAGGAACGAGATCGTGATCGTGATCTGTAGCGACTATAATAAGGAGAAGGCGATCTTCTTCTGTAAGAAAAAGATGACTTAGTATACAAATAATCCCTCAAACTAAGGTAGGAAAATAAAAATTGCCCATTGCTCAAAAAACAATAGACCCAAGGTAGATACTTTTAAGTTGTATACATGCCAATGCTACAACTGTAAGCACATATCTGTTCTCAGTCTTGAAAACAGTCAATTTCCACCCACTTTTTTCAAGAAGGCATCAAATTTATTTTAAATAATTTTATTAATACATATCAAATACAAATTAAAAGTGCCAAATAATATTACTATTATCTAATTTAGAATAGAAATTACAAGCTAAAATATTACCTGTACCGGTAATCATAGTCTTCGTATCTGTCATAGCCACGATCATATCCTCTGTCATAGTAAGAGTCTCGCCGTCTGCCACCTCCTCCACCTCCACCGCCACCGCCACCACCACCGCCGCCGCCACTACTACAGAAAAAGTAAAAATTTTATATCAGTGTGAATAACTGTTTTTCCAGTATCATTTAATACAAGTAGGAGCCAAAAATAAAATAAAAATGAAGGAAGGAGAGAAGGGAGAAAGAACAATTCTTTCATGTCAATTACTGCCATGTCAAATTTTGCTTCCATGGTATTCTGCTTTTATTACATAAAATAATGAGGAATGGCATCATCCAAATCTCCAAACTATAACCCGCTCTTCTATTGACACTATTTTTATTTTAGTTTTCTGTAGGTTCTTTTTGCTAAATCCTACATTTCCCCCAGTAAAATTTCAAATTAAATGAAAGCCTAAATACCTTCTTTCACTCTGAAGAAATACTGTCTTTGGTGTTTATTAAAAATGACAAAAGGGGTGCAAGGGGTTAAGTCTCAGCACTGAAGCTATCATCAGCCACTGCAGCACAAGTCTGAGCTCCAGCCAGGGAGCTTCCCACATGGTGCAGCAGACCTCTCCTGTCTCACCCCCCACCCCCCGCTCCCTCAGCAGTGGAATTCACTCAACCTGCATGTTCTGTCACCCCCCCTGTCTCTGGTGAATCCTCTCATCCCCACACCTCTGGCACACACCGAAGCTCTTGTATGCATAAATAAACCAATCTTAAAAAAGACAAAGAAGTAGGGGTTAAGTTTCAGTGCTATCACCATGAAGGCCTGAATTCGATTCCGCGCCAGGGAGCTAAACTACATACGGCATAGCAGACCTCCCCTGTCTTGCCTGCTGTTCCTCTTAGCGGTATATTACAGTAAATCTGCTTGTTCTGCTCTCACTTTGGTGAATCCTCTCACTGTAAGCCTCTGGCCTACACCCTAGTTCTTCTATGTATCAATCAACCAATCAATCTTAAAAAAAAAAAAAAAAAAAAGACAAAAGTCTCCATTTGTGTTCTCCACAATGTGAAAATTGGCTCCCTTCCTCTCTAAATGCTATTTGGTAAGACACTTCCTCACATACAAAAGCTTCTGAGATCACATAAAAGAAAGAATATTTTTATTTTTTTAAAGATTTATTTATGGATACAAGCTGGGGTATAGGCCAGAAGTGTGTGTGTGGGGTGGGGTGTGTAAGAGGATTCACCAGAGACAGAGTGGGGAGCAGAACAGGTGGACTGACCAAAATACAGTGCTGAGGGGAGCAGTGGCTGAGACCGGAGAGGTCTGCTGCACCACGTGGGTTAGCTCCCCGGCTGGGGACTGAACTCACTGCAGCAGCTGCGATAGCCTCAGTGCTGAGATTTAATCCCTTGTGCCACCAGAGAAGCCCTAAAGAATATTTTAAAAAGTATACAATATCGGGCTTCCCTGGTGGCGCAACGGGTTAAGTGCAGCACTATCAAGCTATACAGAGCCACTGCAGCATGAGTTTGATCCCTAGCCAGGGAGCGTTCCACATGGCGCAGCAGACCTCTCCTGCCTCGCCCACTGCTCCCCTAAGCAGTGTGTTTCAGTTGATCTGCCTGTTCTGCTCCCCACTCTGTCTCTGGTAAATCCTCTCAACCCTTCCACACTTCTGGCCTGCACCCCAGCTCTTGTATGCATAAATAAACCTTCAAAAAAAAAAAAAAAAGCATACAATATTGCCCTAGTATTTAATGATTTTTCTATTTGTACAGTACCAACAAGAGTCAGCAATGTACTATGCAAAAAAACAAAAACTGCTCATCAGCTCAATACATATATACACAAAAAATAAAATGATTCAAACAAGTACATACCGAATGTTCAAATCTAATTTTAAGAAAGTCACTATCTTATATATCTTTATATTGAGTAAATCAGTATTTTGCACGTCTGGTTAATTTCTGGTTCTTAGTTTAGCTTAGAAAACTTGTTATCTTGGGCCTCCCCGGTGGCGCAGCGGTTAAGCGCTGCGCTGTGGAGCTGTTGGCAGCGGCGACGCAAGTTCGATGCCCGGCCGGGGAGAATCCCACATGGTGGGGCAGACATCTCCTGCCTCGCCCGCTGCTCCCCTCAGCAGTGTACTTCTGATCTGCCTGTTCTGCTCCCCACTCTGTCTCTGGTGAACCCTCTCGCCGCCCCACACCTCTGGCCTGTACCCCAGCTTGTATGGATAAATAAAAAAAAAAAAAAAGAAAACTTGTTATCTTACTGAGTTGGTCTGCCCATGTAGATGCCTGGTGTGGGTGTGTGTGCTCTCTTGGTGATAGAATAATCCACACGAATTCTTCTACCATCCAGCTCCATTCCATTTGCCCTTTCCATAGCCTTTAAAGGAGAACAGACACAGAAAGTCATGTATAATTCACAAAGGAGAAAATATCAATATCAAAAGTGAAACAAATTTAACTCATTTGAAATTTGAAAAATTAAAATTCTCTAAACACTTCTTTCTTAAACAACAGGGGCCAGGATTTTACATATTAATTCCCTGTTATTCACGTCAGTAGTACTCAGTTCTGTAAGAGATACAGAGGTTTGTGCTGAAAGATTGGGAACAGCTA
Organism: Scalopus aquaticus; assembly: GCA_004024925.1. NCBI lineage: Eukaryota > Metazoa > Chordata > Mammalia > Eulipotyphla > Talpidae > Scalopus > Scalopus aquaticus. The sequence continues at coordinate 32,395 of PVIJ01016148.1, forward strand.
TAGCCACAGAGAAGGAACCACATAACTCAGGAGTCTGCACAACTCTGAGGTTGCAGTAACTGGTTTCAAAACAAAAACTGCAATTCAGCTGAGAGAAAAGTCTAAACTACTCAAGCCATTCCTTAAGCAGCACACCGCCACCTAGTGAGTTCCTAAGGTAAAGGAAACCTGGCAGCAAGTGTGCTCCTGTATTTATTCTGGAGCTCACATTTCTTCATGTTTTTTTTTTTTTTTTTTTAAGATTTATTTATTTATACATACAAGCTGGGGTACAGGCCAGAGGCATGGGGCGGCGAGAGGGTTCACCAGAGACAGAGTGGGGAGCAGAACAGGCAGATCAGAAATACACTGCTGAGGGGAGCAGCGGGCGAGGCAGGAGAGGTCTGCCCCACCATGTGGGATTCTCCCCGGCCGGGCGTCGAACTCGCGTCGCCGCTGCTGACAGCTCCACAGCGCAGCGCTTAACCGCTGCGCCACCAGGGAGGGCCCTGGAGCTCACATTTCTTATTTATCTTTTGGCCTAATGTCAATAATTCAATAATTTTAACAAATTTCCAAGAAATTCTTTGGAACTAAGTTGTCATTTTCATTTTATTTTATCCAGAAATAAACTTGGGTGAAGGAGGAGATATTAAGATAGGACAGGGTTCATATTTACACCCTTATCCTTTGACTGAGAATAGGTGTAAATAAAATATTTAACAGTAAAAATCGTAACATAAAAAAAAATCATAGTATCAACAAATAACCGACAAAAGTTTGAGTGCATATAAAAATTTCTACTTTTCAAATTCAGCACTACTGACACTTTGGGACTGCTATTTCTATGCTGTGATTGACTACTGTCTGCACTGCAGGATTGTTAGTACCATCCCTGGTTTGTACGTAGTAGATCGAATAACAACTATTTCTGAAAGATACAGCAAGTCAAACAATGCTAATGCACAAAGCAATAATAATAATGTTATCACATGTAAAACTATTTTAAGATGGTAAAGAAATGACAGTACTTGCCATTTTTTTTTCCATTTTTTTTTATTGTTATTTGTGTCTTTTACATTTTGTATTCCCCTTGGGCAGCCCACCACCAATTCACCCGTGATCCATCTCCATGGTCCCCTGTATTCTCCTCTCTTCCATTTTGTGCCCTTATCCTCCCCTTCCCCCTCCCCCTCCCCCACTTCTGAGTGTCTCTCTCCCACCCGGCCTCCCTATAGTCCTGTTATAAGTGAAACCATTCGATATTTTTCTTTTTCTTTCTGGCTTATTTCACTGAGTATGATTCCCTCTAATTCCATCCATGTTGCGGCAAATTGCATGTGTTTATCTTCTTTCCATGCTGAATAGTACTCCATTGTGTATATGT
>PVIJ01016149.1:0-33750 GCA_004024925.1 Scalopus aquaticus
CCATCCATGTCGCTGCAAATTGCATGTGTTTATCTTCTTTCCATGCTGAATAGTATTCCATTGTGTATATGTACCACATCTTCTGGATCCAGTCATCTATTTTTGGACATCTGGGTTGCTTCCATACCTTTGCTATTGTGAACAGTGCTGCAATGAACATACGGGTGCATGTATCCTTTTGGATTAGTGTTTTTGTATCGATTAGGGCCTTTTTAAGTCAGTTATGATCTCACTGTTGACCAGTATAATATGAGATACAGATGGAGGCTAACATGCAGGAACCAAGATTTGAAGGAGTCCTTTCTTTGCATAATGACTGAACCATTTCATATATAAGACAAAGAATCAAGAGAAATGAAATAAGGATTTTTCACTAATATAAAGTAAATTTGACTGTGGTGAGAGTCAAAAGTAGGGGTGTAACTTCATGCCCATACAGCACAAACTTCAATAACCTTTAATAAGGAAATTTTGAGTCACTAACTTCCCTAGTTCTAGGGTGGAAGAGGAAAGAGAAGAAATCACATCTCCCATGTGTCAATGATTTTTTGATTAGCTTAACCCAAGATTAAAATGTAGACAACCTGCAATTGCCCAGTAAGAAAGTGATTGTTCTCCCCTCTAGATAAGGATGTTTACAAGGTGGATAAGAGAACATAGGAGAAATTCTCCTGGAAAACGTCTAACAATTTCCAGCTTCTTTTCTTAACCTAGTGTGTTTAACCATTAAACTGTTACACAAGAGTGTGGTTGCCTGTATTTGGAATATATTTCTTTCATTAAGATTTAGGAAAGGATATAATTTAGTTTAAAGGTTAAACTCCCTTGCAAGTTAAAACCAAATATATTAAAGAACAAAAAGATTAAATTCTTTTTTTATATATATTTTATTTATTTACTTTTGTTATTCATATCTTTTACATTATTGTGTGTTCCCCATAGGTTACCCAGCACCTGTTCACCCGTGGAGCCATCACCATAGTCCCCTGTGCTCTCCGCTTCCCCCCTCTTGAGCCCTTACCCTCCCCTCCTCCCCTGCTGAATGTCGCATTCTTATTTGGCTCCCCTGCATTCCTGTTATAAGTGAAACCATTCGATACTTTTCTCTTTCTTTCTGGCCTATTTCACTGATCATGATCCCTTATAGTTCCATCCATGTTGCTGCAAATTGCATGTGTTTGTCTTTTTTGAAGGCTGACTAGTATTCCATTGTGTATATGTACCACATCTTCTTGATCCATTCATCTATTTTTGGGCATCTGGGTTGTTTCCATACATTAGCTATTGTAAACAGTGCTGCAATAAACATGCGGGTGCATGTATCAAAAGGATTAAATTCTGAGATCCAGTTCATTTTGCTCTAAAATTTAAAGTTGAAAGAAACCAAAGTCCCCAAATTTTCTTACTCAAGTCTCACTGCACCATGTCAATTATTGGGGCTCTTGAGTCCAACTGGAGTTGTTTATTTTATAATTTTTCTTTTGGAAGAATATAGTTGCTATACAACTATTAATTCAACACCAAATAACTGAGTGCCTCATATTTTTGAAGTTTATCACAGCACTGCCCCTGCACATATGACATTTAGGCAAATGAACAATCCTTAGCCCCTAATGTGTCTTCCAGGCAAAATATGTTCCTATAGTGGTACTTATTTCTGCCCCCCACCAAAAAAAAAAAAAAACCAAAAAACAAGCAAGCAAACTATCAACCACACTGTTATTCAAATAAAGGAAGCAGACAGAAAAAATACTCTTAAACACACTACACCAGGATATTGTCTGTAAAGGCTAGCAGTCATTAGTCCAATACTGGTGAAGATAAACTCAATTAGGAGAATTCCCACACCAAGTACTTCATGGTGGCATTCTATGTTCATCATCTCTGGGGAAGTGGAAGGGAAAATGCATATATGTCTATAATCTTTTCCTATCTCAAAAAGTGATATTTGAGTCACAAGTATTTTCTTTGTGTCAAGCACTTTACTTTCCAACAATCTATATTTTCGTATACTCTACAAGGTAGACGATCTTAATTATTCCCACTTTTCAGATGAAGAAATTGGACAGGATAGCTCTCATATGAGAAACTATGTCTAGATTCAGAAAAACTAGATTCCCAGGAATTGGGAATGTTTGTTTATAAATCTGCAGGGCATGTACCACCACAAAATAGATGTGCAGTGTGCTTACATATATTGACTATTGGTCAGGCTTATAAGCATACAGAAGGATAGAGTTGGAATAAACTGGTCTTTGTCTAAAGTTCCATATATGAGTTCCTGAAATTCTGATTTTCTGAAAAGAGATGATGAAAGAAGGAAAGATGGTAACATGGAAATTTCATAAATACCTACCTTATGTGTCTGTTGGTTTATTTTATTATTTTCCAGTGGAACTACCCTGATGACAGAAGTTCTGAAAATTGTTTGTGGTGTTTTCTTCACAGTGTTAGGATAAATTAGGACAGTGAAGTTTGAAATAGGGAGTGGAACCAATGAAAAGCCACAATCAAAGCTCATGAAAAAAGTTCTTTGGAGGATTCCTAGAAAAAGAGTTATGATTTTCTAAGATATCTGCTTGTTTTATTTAATAGCCTTTATGACATAATAAAAATTCAGTTAAGTGGAGTGAAAATAGTCCAGCAAATGCTTCATTGAATGAAACTCAGCTTTTATTGACTGTGAGAAATCATTCTTACAACATAAGGAGACTATCATTTATCAGTCACCTGACACTAGTTATTTATCAGGTGTATGTTAAATACATTTCTTTTTCACAATAATTATTTCTGTTTTTTAGGTAAAGAAGTTGTGGCTTAGGGAGGTGTAGTAATGAGTAGACATAAGTTGTTCATGGTAGTTCTAATGGTATCCTTGCTCTGTCTTGCCTCCAGCACCTAGTGTTTCTAGTAACTCTACGTATCTTAAACTCTCTCTTAAGAATACAAATTCTGCCTTCTTTCTTCAGTTGTCACCTAGTAAAATAACTATCAAATTAGTTGGGTTGCTTCAGACTTAAAGAAACAGAAAGCGTAACTAATTGTGACTTAAATGGTACAGACATTTAATCATCTCCGGTTAGAAATATTCTGGAGGTAGGCATCATGATTTAATTGTGGTTTTTGTGTTGTGACTCAACTGAAGTCATGAAAGAGCAACTCTTTAAATATATGATATGCCAACCTCAACAGGTTGACTATTCTTAGATTCATTCCTTCATTGTCAATACCATCACCACTTATATTCACTCAACTAAGCTTGCAAGAACACAGAACAATTCTCTTCACTGTCTTTCTTTTAATACACAGACCAAGTTTCAAGAAGCTCCAGTGGGGATTACTGGTTCATATTCATAACTTTAGGCCAAGCCATCACTGATAAAGAGAACAATGAAGATCAATTTGGGGTCAGAATTTATCCATCAGAGTTGGCCACTTTGCCAACAAAACAAAATTGACTTATCCTGTGTAAGAATGTGGGGAAAATTCCTAGACTAGCAGTGTCTGCTCTGTGTATTAATGTCCAGGAAATTTCAACCTTATGCCAACTTTAGGTTCATAGTATTTTGTGAATATATCAGTTTTTGCAAGTGAATAATAGGAAAGTTTCAATATCTGAAAAACATTGATAATATATTAATCTGAATGGTAGAGTACATTTAAAATTAGGAATGATGCCATTAGGTGAATGCAACTCATGAAAAATACCACTATTTAACTAGCTATTTAATAGAGATGATGTGTAAGAGAAAACAAATAAATATTTTTTAAATACTATGATTCCTGTGATTCTGTCCTGACACTCATCACTAACGGAAAATAGATTCAAATTAATGATGACAATTTAATGATCCAGATGACTATCTAATAATGAGGAACTAAGAATATCTACAGATTTTATTTGTTTTGGGTAACACTGTTACTAGGAAAGCAGAAGGCAGAGTTCTTTGTATGCACTATTTCCTGAGTTGACCATGGGGCAGAAATGTGAATAAATGAAAAGATAACATTTAACATCTACCAATTAACTTGTCATGTAGGACACTTTGGGCATGACTCTAAAGAATACATATTATAAACATAGCAATGGCACTTTTACAGGGCTACCCAAGGACTATGAAAGATAATGTAAATAGCATACTCCCTGAAGGAATAAGTATTCAAAGGCATGCCAACTAATAGCAATATAAATACAACACAGATCTAACTAAACATAATACCAAACAGTAACAGTATTTGCTAACAACAGCCTTTGGTAAGTTTCCATAGATTTCTGAGTTTGCTTTCCCATCTGTAAACTGAGATAAATGACTCTTGCTCCCTAGTATTGTGGTGGGGATAACATAAAAATTTATAAAATTTTTTGCCAAGTATTCATCATCCATCCATCCACCCACTAAACAAACATAGAACATAAAAAATATGTTCTGTGTTATTATTCTGTGTGTAGGAAGTAAAAGTTTATGTATCAGAACAGTATCATTATCATCATTGTTGTCATTATCACCATCCCTTCTAATGACAATTCTCAATTTTTTAAATAAGTATATGTGTTTATTTTTTAAAAAGTTATATTTATTGAGGCATCTTGATTTATATAGCAGTGTATGTCTTAGGGGTATAGGTTTATACCTCTATGATTGCATGTTATTTCACCACACCCACCACCAAAGCACCAGTGATAGTCCACTAGAACCTCCTCTCCCCTTTGTTCCCACCCCACCACCTTCCCCTTCTGGTAGCCTTAGTCATAGTCCAATATGCTCTTCCCGTTCTGTTTTCATCCCTGTTTCATCCCCTCTGGATGCCACAGATATATGGTCGACTTTCAATATTTGTCTTTGTCTGATGACATTTCTTTTAAGATGAAAAAATGTTTTTGAAATATATATATAAGTAAATATATAAGTGTCTGTGTGCATTAAATGATAAAAACCTTGAACGTCTGAACTTGTGGGGCTGTTTGATGATCTCTGTTCCAGATCACTCTATGTATGGTATGTGAAATTCATTGGCCTACCTTAAAAAGAAAGTGCTGCTTTAGACAAAGGTCACACAAAATATAAAAAGGTATTACAGACATAGACTATTACCCTTTTGTCTTAGTTAGAAAAATGAGATTGCATCTACATGGTCTTTCTAAGGATACTCAGTTTACCAGAGGAAATAGAGACCTTTAATGCAGAAGAACTTCCAAATCTTTGTATTCTACTATGAGTGCAGAGTCCACATCTTAATTCATGAGACCAAAACATTAATTTGTGACAAGGCTATCTTGAACAGATTAGTAGAATGAAGATAAACAACATCCTTTAGATATAGAATTGTGTGGTTTTCACTCAGGCATTTGCAAGGTCACTGCTGGTCATATTGAAGGGGAAACACAAAGTATATGATATTTGGAGGATAATTGAAGCTGAAAGACACTCATGAACAGACTGGTGCCCAAATGGATACTTTCAAGTGACTGGTGGAGTCCTCAAACTTCAATTTTTTCCTTAAATATGTTGAATGAAGATGTGGTGATAAGATTTAGGATTCAGAAAGTTCTGAAAGAGCTGGCTCTGAAAGCACAGGATGGTGGAAGATGTGCTTGCAGGCAGCTTTTAAAGGAAGCACCACATAATAGAGAGACATTGCCCTGCAGTTCAGAGAACATTGAAGACTTTTGGTACCCTTGTGGAGAAAGGTTACCCTTGCTACACTTAAGAGCGAGAAAGTTAGTAAATTGAAGGCTAGTGAAAGCAAGTGGCCAGGTGGGTGCAGGAACTAGATTTCACAACACAACAGGTGAGGATTATTTTACTAGATCACAACTCCAGTTATAAAGAAGAAAAACTCAGATCTAACAAGAAAAAAAATTCATCTCATACTTCTAGGGCTGTAGTGTAGAAAAGAAATTAAGCTTTTGGCTTAATCTTTGTGAATGTTGTGGGGTAGTGAGGATCATTGAAAATGTGGGTAAATGTTATAGAAGAAATTGCAGTTTGTAAATAAGTAATTTTAAATGTCAACTGTCAAAAGATAAGCAAGAAGAGACTGGACGGTTCCTTGGACAGATGTTTTCAGTACCAGTGCACACCTTCAAACACTTCAACACAGGCCCTCCCCTTGTTCTTTAAATATTTGACAATATTTTGAATAGAGGATTGCAATATTGGAAATCATTACTTTTTTGTGATTAAGATAATTTGAAGATGTGCAGCAAAATTCAACCAGAGTTTACTTTGCACATTGATTTAGTAGGTAAGAGCTTGAAGCTCACAAATACCATATGCAAATTTGTTCCAAATGAGCTCTAAATATGGATTTGGAGTTAATTGTTCTGGGACTTATTTCAGTGGGGATGAAGCACCGGCCAAACATACTTCAAAGTGAAGAAGAATATATGTTAGCATCATACCCAGGGAAATGAGCAGTAGTATATGTGTAATTTGGGAAAGAAGGACATTTTGCTTGAAACTGCAGGAAGAAAAGGGAATGTTGACTGAACCACATTTTGAAATAACAAAACTGCGAATATGGTGTTAAGTTTCTGAGAACACTGAATTTCCAGGGTCAGTCATTTCTAAGGCCAAAATTTTAGTTTTTCAGTATAATGGATAGACAGAAAAGTGCTCAAATTCTAAAAGTACAATTAAATGAGTTACCACAAAGTGAACACATTTGAGAAATCACTATCCAGGTTAAAAAAAAAATAGTGCAGAAGTCCTCACGTTATCATAGATCAGTTTTGCCAGTATTTAATCTCTGTATAAATGTAATCACACATTACTTTTTTCTTGTCTAGCTTTTTAAAAAAATTAATACAATGTTTGTGAAATTCAGCCACACTTGGCATGTAGCGTAATTGCTTCATTCATTTTCATTGCAAGAGCAATCTAAATATGCCTCATTTTTCTTATAAAACACTTTATTTTTGATTGACATCTAACATGTTTCCAGATGTGGGCAATTATACATACTGCTACTCTTTCTGAGCATTCTTATAACTTTTTTGGTACACATATATATGCATTTTTTTGTGAAGTGTATATGTAGGAATGCAATTGCTGGTTCATGAGATATGTATATGTTCAGCTTTAGAAGTAAAAGTTTTAATTGTGTTACTTTTCCATTCCACATCCTCTGCAGTACTTGGTATTGTGAATCTTTCTAATTTCAGCTGTCTGGTGAACAGTTAGTGCTATCCCATTGTAGTTTTTATTTGCATTCTCCACATCATTTCTAATATGGGTGATTAACATTTCATGTGTTTATTGTGAAACCTTTTACAAATTGTCAGCTCAGGTATTTCTGTGTATACTAACACTAACATTATTTTATTATCTGTCTTTTTTATTATTGTTAATAAAAAGTATTTAATGTTTTTATGTATTTGATACATTTAAATTATTATTTAAAAAGCAATGCAGATCATATTCAGTAAGGTAATCCTTAGTTGTTCTCACTGCTTTATGTTGCTCTATATCAAAGACTTGTTGGACTTCTATTAGATTTATTTTAATGTTCTTTGATGCTATTTTAAATGGTATTATTTTAAACCACATGAGCTTTACAGATATTTATAGGCAAATGTATCTTCAAAAATCTGAGTATACATTTTTCTCAGGTACACATGAAACATTCTCCAGGATAGACCACATATTGGGTCACAAAACAAGGGTCAATAAGTTCATGAAGATAAAATCATACCCAGTATCTTCTCTGATTCCAATAATCTAAAACTAGAGATCAACCACTAAAAGAAACCAGAAAAAACATCTAGTATATACAGATTGAGCAGCAGAGTACTGAATGACAACTGGATTGACAAAAACATCAAAGAAATTAAAAATACCTGGAAATGTTTGAAAATGAAGACACAACCTATCAGGACCTATGTGACAGAGCAAAAGCAGTACTATTTGGGAAATATAGCAATACAGGCCCACATCAAGAAACAATAAATAAATAACCTTACCCCTAATCCTATGAAACTAGAAAAAGAAGAACAGGGCCTCCCTGGTGGCACAACAGGTTAAGCGCAGCACTGTGGAGCTGTTGGTGGCTGCAGTGGCACGAGCTGGATGCCCAGCCGGGAGATCCCCACATAGCGCAGGAGACCTCTCCTGCCTCACCTGCTGCTCCCCTCAGCAGTGTATTTTGATCTGCCTGTTCTGCTCCCCACTCTGTCTCTGGTGAACACTCTCACCGCCCTGCACCTTTGGCCAGCATCCCAGCATGTATGCAAAAATGAATCTTAAAAAAAAAAAAAAGAAAGAAAACAAGCAAAACCAAAAGCCAAGAGAAGGAAGGAAATAATAAAAACTAGTAGAAAAATAAACAAAATAGAAACAAAAAAGGCAATCCAAAGGATCAATGAGACCAAAAATTGGTTCTTTGAAAAAATTAACAAAACAGACAAACATCTATCTAAGTTCAATAAGAAAATAAGGAAGAAAATTCAAATAAATAGCATCAGAAATTAAAGCTTTGAAGGCTTTAATTTTTTAAATTTTATCTTTTAATAATTTTTAAATTATTAAAATTTAAAAATTTTTGATTTTTAAATTTTTAAAACTTAGGTGTGATTTTCTCTATTTCTATCTTGTTGGGGCTCATGGTGCTTCTTGAGTATATGTCTTTTTAAAATTATGTAATTGAAAATATTATTATTTCTTTAAATATTGATTCTGCCCAGTTCATTCTCTTATCTCTTTCTAGGACATCAATTATGGGCATGCCAGAACTCTCCCCTGTAACCTTCATGTCTTCTGTGTGACTTTATGTAATTTCCCCCCCACACAAAAATATTGTGGTATTTTTCTACTCACCTATCCCTATCTTTTGTATATAATCTAATATTAACTCCATAAATTGAGTATTTAATTTGAAGTATTCTATTTTTCACCTTCAGAATCTCTATTTAAATATACAGATACAAGTAAAATTTTAAATTCTCTATATTTCATCTTATTTATTCCAACTACTAACGAATCACAATTCTTTCAAGTCCCTTAATTCTGCATCTGCTTGTGTATTTGTATTTATTTTCTGTTTAGTTCCATAGTTTTGATTGCTTAGTCTTATTTTTTGAGATGCCTGTTAATATTTGTTGAAATTTGTACCTTGCGTATAACAAGTTCGTGTTCATTTGCTGATTTTGGTAGTGTTATCATCCCCCATAGATCACTTTTTCTTGGGGTAAGGAAAGATGGTTGTGAATGAATCTCCTAATCTATTCAATGGTTATTTAATTACCTAACTAATTGAATTGATCTGAAATTGTGCTTCCACCCTATGAAGGTACAGTGTTTCTAGCTTATACCTTCTTCTAAGATGCAAGCTTGCAGGGCTCCACTTGAAAGCTTAAGGTAAATTTAAGGGTACCACCTCCTGGTTAACCCCTAGACTCGAAAATAGGTGTTCTTCACTTCTGAGCTTCCTAGTCTCTACTTTCTGCTCAATTTCTCAGCTTCCAAGTGGCCAGTGGCAAGTCAGCAGTACCGTGAGTAAAACACAGAGTTGAAAAATCAGGTTCATCTTTTGTACTTCCCTTGTGGGAATTTTACTTCTTCAGGTTCTCACAGGACAACTTTCTAAAACCTTCAAATTAATAGGTTGTACAGTCTTAATCAACCATTTTCAGTTGCTCTCAGAAGGTAGGTTTTTCTGTAAAAATCTTCTCCACCATTACTAAAATTTGGCATTCCTCTAGCATGAGTTATTTTGAAGTACATATACTCTTATAACATAATTATAAGTTAATACCTGCTGAAATCAAATAATTTCTAGATGTAGAGTTCTTCCCTTAAAGCTAAAATATCTAATTCAGATGCATTTGCAAATTATCCTTGGAATGAGAAAAATAAACAATACCAAAACAAGTAGAAAAAACTCAAGGAAAATACCAGTTTGATATTCCCATAATTTTTTTAAAATACAGAAATGTCAAAATAGGGGTTAAAAGTTGGAGTATATTAAAAATATGGATATTTATTGTTAGCATTTTTAACTCAAATTTCTATACATTACTATGTGAATTGTAAAATAACTATAGTATTTATAAAGTATAGTGTGTCATAAAGAGGTGGCAAGTTAGAGTTGCTTAAGGAAATTTTTATTTTGATACTTACATTATATCCCTACAGCTGTGTGTAGATTCTTTTGAAGGTAATGGCAAGTCTAAAAAGTGAGAGTGTAGACAAATATATTCCCCTCCCCTGCTACTCTAGTACAGATTCTGATTTTAAATAGCTTCTCTCTTAATTCTAATTAACAACTTATAGGTTCATATCCTAGTCAGTGTTACATATAAATGACAGAGCTAAGCACCAAAATGCATAACAAAAGTATTAGCGCTAAGTCCTTAAAGCAGCATAGAACAACTCTAAATTTTCTTACTGAAAGGAAGTATTATACATACAGTCTGTGGCCCCAAACACAGCACAGTTTATCTCCCTTTTTTATTTTTGTTAATATCACTTTTCACCCCCCTCTCTGTAAATATTTACTTTGCCATTGCTTTTAATATTCACACTGTCTTTGCCTTTCATTCTCTACAAAATTCATCTCGAATTACTTTTTTTTCTTAAATGACTACCATAGACTCATAGCAGTCATAAAACTTTAATATATATTCCTTAACAGTGGTCTTCCTGGAATTTTGCAACATGGACTGTTCATCTTTAAGAGATTGGTTTTTCAATGCTAATGTGTTTAAAATGGTTTTGAGGTTTTGTGGTTGCTGTTCACATCCTGAGGAACTTAGAACATGTTAGCTTCCTTTGCTTCGTGAGCCAACCAGACCTTGTAAATGCACGCAAACCATGGAAGAACAAAAGCAACTTGCTGTTAGAAAATTCCTGTTTGGAAGTCAGACAGCTGGCCTATCTTTGCACCTCCTCCTGAGAAATCTGGCTTTTCAAGGTAAGTACAGAAGACTTGGGGTGAGGAGACATGAAGGCAAAAAGATAACTTGATGAATTTACCAGTATAGTTCTAATATCTTTAAACGGTCTTGCTGTCAAAGGCAAACTTATTTACTCTGTTGTATAAATACGCTATTGCAGAAGAATTGTTTAATTCTTACTGTGTAGGACACACTACTCTGACGGAAAAACCTAGTTTTTACTGGTGGCTAAAGACGGACAAAAATGTTTTTAGAATGTGTCAAAAAGGAAAAAAATTCTAGCTAAGAACATGGTAGGTGTCTCTTGGGGGCTCAGTATTGCATTTATGTATTATCCAAATGCTTATTTTTTAAACGATGATTTATTTGTTTATTTCCTGTTATGAAAATCTTTAAACTTGATATATTAGTAGGATTGTCATGTATACTTTGGAACCAGTATCATAGCACTAATGAAAGAAGAAACCAGTCAATAGAAATTAGGTACTTTTAATTTCTAAGAGAAGTACAATATATCTGAAATAATGGTTCATAATGGTTACTGCCATTCCTCTCATTCCATTTTTACCATATGACAGGAAGTATCTGAAAACAACTTTAAAAATCACATAACTATTAAGAACATCTGTTCAAATAATTTTACATTAAGTAAGTTCCTTCTATACCATTGTTTCCTTTTTTTTACAAGAATATTACATTTTAAATATGTGGAGTGAATATAATACAAGATAAAGAAAATATAAATAAGAAATGCACACCATGAGCTTAAATTTAATCCTGCTTCTTTAAAAGATTCATAATATGATTTTGAATGGCTCACTCAATTCTCTAGACTTCAACTTCCTGCATAATTGCAAAGATATGTACCCAAGAATTGATTTGTTAAGTGTTCCAAACTTACAACTCCTTATTTTTTGTGTTAGTAGTTTTATACCAATCAAGCATTCAGTATTTTAATTGGTCAATAAAAGTAATAGGAAGACCAATGGGTGAGGAATCAGGTGGCATGAATTAGAGTCTACTATTTTCTAGTAATTGACTGGAATCAGACTGAGCCTGATCACTTTTGACTGAGTAATTTTGAAAATATTTTCTAACCACATTGTCAGCCAAGGACTAATAAACTTTTTTATAAAGGATGAGAGAGTTAATAGTTAAGGTTTTGAAGGACAAAAGGCAAAATTGGTAACGCACAGGGCCTTAGATGGCTGTTTAAAATGTGATCATTTAGAAATTATCAAAACCATTTGTAGTACACAAGTTGCATGGTAGGAGAAGTAAGCCTGATTTGACTTCGGGAACTTCTTTGCTAACCCCTGTTCTAGGCAATGATTTTCAGCAATTATAAAATGCAGTATGTAGGCTCTATCAGACATGTTCTGATGTGGTACTCAAGGACTTCACAATCAGGTGACCCTCAAGGAGTTCATGGATGATACTTAAGATGGTCCATCAGTCACCTAAAATTGTACACAAAAAATATGAATGCATGGAAATACATGCTTTTTAAGTGATGACAAATATCTACAGATTTTTTTTTTCAGATTTTCAATGTGTTCTAAAACCCAGACTAGCTAGTTTCTAAAATTGTTTCCAAATCTAAAATTCAATAAACATGTAAGATGTTTATTGGATGTCTACTATGTCTAAGTTGCTGTGAAAGCACTATAAGAAATATAAGGATGTCATGACTAAAATAACATGTCAAATTATTTTAAAGAAATCACAATATGTGCAAATTAGTGATCTTTCAAAGTAATAACCTTAAAATTTTTTATCACTTACCAAATATTTCTGCGATATCACTTTGCAAAGTCTCTTCAAAGCTAGTCCATGTGTTATATGAGATTATTTATCAAATATTCTTTTTGTTCCATTTTGTATCTAATAATAGTAGTATTCATGACACTCAAAATCAAATTTCATATAAGCAATCTCATTCCTAAAAATATGATACCCTGAAGGACACAACTGTGCCTTTTTCATCTTTGTGTTCTGGCATAGTGTTTGTAACATATTCAATACTTAACTTCTTTAGAACTGCTACTTGAATGAACAAATGAATGAATGAGCAACTGAATGAATGAATGAATCATTGATATTGTGGGCCATCATTAGTGAAGGCTTAAATACAAAATAATCTAAAAATAAGGTGTTTCTAAGTCTAAAGATTGCTTCCTTTTCAAGTTTGGACATAACTGTAATTTCAAAATACTTGGTGAACGAAAGATTGCATTTCCTGGGGAGTAAGTCAGTTTTTTAAAGAAGTGAAGTTCATTGAATTTAATTTACATGGGAGAGAGAAATACTTGTCACAGAGGTTGAAGTAACTAATTCTCTCAGATGAGATAAGTGGAGAGATGTTATGTTAATGAATAGTAGCATCTTCAGCATCTAAGCCCTTTCTGCCCTGACGCAAAGTAGGAGGAGGTTGTAACAACTGGAGCACTTTGAAAAAGTTTAAGTTTTCTCAGACACTGAAAAGGCAGACCTAATAGAATTTATAACACCACTTTGCTCTCTGATAAAGAAGCTCACCCTGCGCTCCACTGCATGGTCAATTGATTATGCTGAAATCTGAGTATCATTTGCTGGGGATTCCCCATAGCCATATGGAACAGGGACTGACTTGTGATTCAAATGTACCTCCCTTCTCTCTGCAGGAATAACTTCATATAATGAAAGAGAAATTGAGTCTACAATAGCTGGACTATGGCTCAGGCCCTTCTTTAGAGAAATTTAAATCTTTAGATTTAAAATTTTAAGAAGTGTTAATGAAAAGCCAGCATGGTTCCGTGTATATCTGTGTTATGCCTGAAACATCCTTATGCACAAGAGTGATCCCTCTTCCTCCTCTCTCTTCATCCCTAGAAGATGTTGAGATAGTATTACTGACTTTGGATATAAGTGCAGAGTGGGCCTGTGCTATCTCACTCTGCATTAAATAGCATCATTGATTCAACCCTGTAGCAATTGCACTGATGACATATTCCTGGAATCTCTGTAGGGGTTGGGATTAGTTCCAGATAACTTGATAAATACACTCTCAAATATACAACCCAATTATGTTTTATGATCTAAGGTCTTAATCATGGCAGAAAGCTCAGTCCCCTCCCCAGGGATTTTGGAGACTCCTTGGGGCAAGCCCATATATTTTACACATATAAGACAGAAGGTGGCCCTCACTCTGACCGCTGACCTCTGTACTTCTCTGGTCAATTTTACCGTAAAAGTTGGACAAGACAGATCTCTCCCTGCCCCCTCCAACCCTAGCACAACTAATTTGAATATCTGACAAACTTTTATTAATGGATCAGATAGTATTTTGTGGATTGTACAATCTGATCTCTGTCACAGTGATCTCTACAATTGCAGTATAGAGGTAGCTATAGATAATACATAAATGAATAGGTGTGGCATCTCTGTGTTCAGATAAATACTCTACTTTCAAAATAATTTCATATCACAATCATCTCTAAAGGATAAGGTCAATTGAACAGAAATGTGGTCCAACTAGATTGGAAGCATTTTCAATACTAACAGTGGCAATCAGCTTCCATTCATTCTACTAAATGTACTAAACATGAAATTATCCTTTCTTGACTCAGAAAGTGATGCTCTAAAAACAAATTCTCTTTTAATTTCTTTTCCTTTTTTATTGTAGCAAAATAATGCATAACATACAGTTTACCAGTCTAAGCATCTTTAGGTATACTGCTCAGTGGCAGTAAGTATATTTGTATTATTATGCAACCATCACCACCACCCATTCCCAGAGCTTTTTCATCATCCCAAATAATAACTCCTCATTTTTTCCTCCTTACAGCCCCAGATAACCACTATTATACATTTTTGTCTCTATAAATTTGACCATGTAGGTCCTTCATGTAAGTGGAATCCTTTTGTGTAAAGAATAATTATTAGTTACATTCTTGGAGTAAGATGAAAAAATTAACTGCCCATTAATTCTGGCTCCTGGCCGGAATTGAGGTCTGACTTTACCTTTCATGAATTATCTCTCACTATTCTCTGACTTTTCCCCCCTGTATCAAATATAAAACACATTTCATTTTTTTCCCCAAATGCCCATTCCTCACTCTTTTCTTTGGAATACTGTGTTATATGCCTAGAATACCATCATCTCATTTCTTTCTGTGGGACTCTTGCCCATGCGACCTAGTACAGTGAGTGCATCCTAAGACCTCACTATCTTGAATGATGGACTTGGTTTCCTTTCTCTCTTGCTTGATACAATGACATTCATGTGATTCATCAGACATTGCCTTGTGCTTAAGATGATTTTAGTTCAGGTGTTATCATTTCACTAGTTTGCAATCTCTTTGCAGTGCAGTGACCATATCCAGCACAAAATTTATTCTATTGTATTTAAAGACCTAACTTAGAGAAGCTTTAGTTGTAATTTGGAAATAAAATACAAAAAAAGTTAAAAAATAAAGCAGCTGTCACATCCAAAGATTCTCCCTCTCTCTATTTTATACTCAATTTATATAAAATATAAACTATAATATCCCTACCACTGCTATGATTGAGCTGATCTTAGTATGACTACAAGATGCCAAAACAGAATTGTCAAATTGACTTGTTTCAAAACTTTTCCCATGAAACAAATTTGACATAAAACTTTTTAAATTTTCATAATTGAGTTTTCCGGAAAAAAAAATTAATATCAAAAGGTATTATAGTATCTTTTCTCTCTTTCTCATATTATATATAGATAGATATGAAGAAATATTGAAAGATATTTATGATCCCTTCTTTTCAGGACATAATAATATAGTTGGAGAGATAATTTATCTATGCAAAGCAAGTGCAAAGATCATAAATCATTATGAAAATTGGCATTTGTCAAAAGTTTTATGGATAATAATAAGGACATAGGTGTAATAATACTCATTTTATTGCTAAGAGAACTTGGAAGTTTAGTGTCAAATTTTCTTCATAAGAGAGATCTGAAACAGGGCCTCCTTGGTGGCGCAACGGGTTAAGTCTTAGCACTGAATTTATCAGGATCCACTGCAACATGAGTTTGATCCCTAGCCAGGGAGCTTCCCACATGGTGCAGCAGACCTCTCTTGCCTCACCTCCTGCTCCCCTCAGCAGTGTACTTCAGTAGAGCCGCCTGGTCTGCGCCCCACTCTGTCTCTGGTGAATCCTCTCACCACCCCACACCTCTGGCCTACACCCCAGTTCTTGTATGCATAAATAAATCAATCTTTTAAAAAGAGAGAGAGAGAGAGAGAGAGAGAGAGATCTGAAACAGACCCATTCAAAGACTTTGCTCTTGGCAGGGAGATTTTGTGGTATTTTATTTATCAGGCACTTATTTGAAATTCAACTATCAGTTTCTGAGTATAACAGAGAATCAGGATGGGCCCTCATATCACTGGTTCTCTGGTACTGTACAGTGGGAACTGGAGTTTGAGAGGTCAAGGGGCCTATCTAACAGTCATTCTGTGCTTCCTTTCATCATTCCTTAAAGGATACCTCTTCATAGCTAGAATGAAACTCAGAGAGGTGGAATAACTTGCCCTCATTTATCCAGATTTTATTAGAGATGATAGTAAGCTTCACATTCTTCTCACTATAATTTCTAGCTCAATTTTAGTATGTTATTGATGTGATGGCCTAGGGACATAAGAAAATTTTTGGATTGCTGGTTGAATCATCAAAGAAAGAGTTATAGAGTCAGAATAAACTTAGTGTATCTTGCTACAGTGTGGAGTTTTTCAAATTAAGGTTGGGGTCAGTGTGGAAATTGGAATACAGACAATAGCATAATCAGACCTTAGATGTTCAGCCTCAGCACCTAATTTGCTTTCTATAGACTCCTCTTTCAGCAAGGCATAAACATAATGCCCCAGCTGAAACTAAGACCACCCAGCACCACCATGTCAGAATAGCTCCATTTGTTAATTGGGGGTGAAAAGATGCAACGAGTTATAAGCTGGGAAAGTCCTCATTTTAACCTCTTCAAGCACATGCTGTGCCACTGCTCTTGGTTAAAAGGAATTTTCAATTAGAAATTTCCAATTGTACATTCTCCAAATGTACAGAAAAAATATAAGTGTATATGAGTCTTGATACATGTGTATTTGTACTATTTTACATTTAATATTGAATATTACATAATGATATTTTTCATGCAAGTTAATTTTAAAAGTCTGTCATGTAATTGATGTATTCACTGAGACTGGATGCCCCACTTCTACATACCTCTATGGATGAACTTCACTAAGCAATAAATATTCTCTCCTTTAGAAGAATCAAAACTTTTCAGAGAAAAATGCCTATAAGTCCTCTAGATTAGGGCTAGAAATAGGCTGCTGCTCAACAAGCATTTGCAACTGTTTATTTCTTTTCTTCCTTCAACTTCCTCCAATTTTCCCCTTAACCTTTCTGGGAAGAATTAGTGTTGTTCCCTTTTCCCTCAAAATAGACTATACCTATTTCTACAACAGCACTTATTACACAATGTTTAAAGTCTGTTTTGTAATAATGATGATTAACACATATCAATTCCTTCCTTCCTTTTTTAATTTTTTCTATTGAATTATTTCATCTTGTTTTTTTCTTCATTTCCATTATTTCCCTCTCTACTTATTTCCTCTCTAATACTCCATTTTATTCTTTTAGTGCTTTCAAAGAAATAAAAACTTCCATATTGATTTTAAATCCCTGTGGTTTTTAAAATCTTACTTTCTTCCCCAAAATTACACTGATCTTAAAACATATTGGTAGAGAACTTTTCCCAAAGTTACATGATATTGTTGCCTAGTATTTTAGTATTGTTTTGTATTTTTCCATAAAAATTAGATGAGAATTACTATTTTATAAAAAATATATTTATATTGTTGCAAGTTCTTTAACTTTTTTTTCATTGTAACTTAGACTTTCCTGGACTATTTTGAGGCTTAGAAAAGAAAATAAATGCAAGCTGCTAAGAAAGTGTGCTTGTTCTTATCATTTTTCTTTCTGTGATGTATTCTTAGTTTTTAATATTGATTTTACAGTTCACCAATTTTTATTTTCTTTGTCTAATGTGTCCTTTGAAATTCTGCTCTATTGGTATATTTTTCATGTTCAAAAGTATGGATTTAGGGTTTTTTTTTTTCAAACTGCCTGGTCCATTTTTTCAATCATCAAATGTTGGCATATTCTTTCATTTCTTTATACATTTACATTTGTATTATGTTTGTTTCTGCCAAGTATCTTCTGTGAAATACCCAAAAACCCTAGGCCATTCTGAAAATTGCTTATGCTGGCCTCCACTCAATGTGTTAAGACAGGTTGAGGGAAGGGATAGAGCGAGTTTTCTCACCTGGTAATCTTATAGAAATGACTATGAGATGAGGCTCTGTCAGAAATGAAACCAAAGTCTGAGGCTGGAAATATAAATTTGAGATTGAAAGAGTCATTTTCATCCTTGGATGCCCATTGGATATATTTGGAGAACATTTAAAATATATGGACTCCTGGGCCACCTCCAAGAAGTGGAAGATACAAATCAGTGGTTTTCAAAAGCTTCACAGTCAATTCCACCTACCACACATAAGGAATTCATATATCAACTAGATGACTGTGAAAACTCCCAAACAGTGAGGGATTTAATATAGAGGAGCAGAATCTGCAACACCTTTGGAAGGACCAAGAGAGGAAAGATTAGGTAAAACTGCTGGGTTTTTTCTGGATATCAGGAATGACAGGAATTGTAGGAAACTGCCACTGAAGACTTAGACAGCTGTTTCTGCTGCATATGGCAATTCAGAGGGAGCCTCACACCCTCTGCCAGAATGGCTGTCTGCTCTCCCCAAACACTCTTGCTTGCTTGCTGTTGACACAGGAAAAACAGTGACTTCTCTTGAGTTTTACCTTTAGATTGTCACAGGATGTCCCTTATTTTGGGGGGCATCTAACTCTAACCCATGTGGCCAGGGGACATAGGAGATACAAAGAAGGCAGAAATGGTGCAAATCTACCAACAGATTGAAAACCACAGGTTTGAGATAGGTGAACCTCCAAAATTCAGAGCCCAGAGGGACTCAGGTCTGACAGTAGCTCCGAATATAAAATGTTTGTAAATGCATTATCTAGATTCAAGGAGGCGAAAGGTAAACCCTTCCAATCTATCCTCCAGATTTCTGTAAGTATCAAGAGAAAGTGAGAATTTTTTCCCCCTTACACTGATTTTAACTTTTTTGGCAGTACTAAAGAGTTTTCAAATGAATGGCAAAAAGAATCTACAAGGAAAATCTCAGTGAACTAAATAAAAGGCCGCCTCTGCAGAGAGTCAGCTGAATGCTGTTATTCAGATAGAGTGGTCTAACGATAGGCACCATAAAAAAGCAGATACAGATAAAAGGAAAACCCGTTAGATACCAAAGCTTATATTCTTTGTTCTCCATGCTATTGCTTCTCTGTAAGCAGTGACACTGTGAATTTTGTAGCATTTTAAAAATATAAATCATATTGATTAACTAAAGACCCTTACAAAGAGACTGGGCATGAAGCAAGGAAAATAGAAGTCCCTTCTCATGTGGATGGCTCCCCCGCTCCACTTTTGAGAGTGTTCCCTACTTCTCTCTCAGTCCTGTAACTGCTTCCTCTTGCTCTTCTATGCTTTCTTCCCCATCTCTCTTCTCTCCTTCACCACCTTCCTGATCAAGTGTCTGGTAGTAAAACCTCATGGAGATGTGGTCAGAACTGTGTGGCATTTCTTAAGGGTTGGGTAACTTCAGAGTCTATTTCCAAGTGAAAGTATCACTCTCCAAGCAGACAACCATACCCTAAACCTCACGGAACTTGTTTTAGTATAGTAACATTAATGTTTCCTGCTTGCCAACATGATACTAAGTGCTTTGGAACATAATGATTAGGATATGGTTTACACTAATTTAGTGACTTAGTTGAGAAGCATTACTAAAGTTCTCACAACAACCTTACACCACAGATAATGTAATCTCATTTTATAGATGAGGTCTCTGTAGGCTTAATAATGATCAAAATAACTTACTCATTGTCTAATGTCCAGATCAATTGGTAAGTAACCACTCTCTTCCAAATTTTCCTGATTACAATATGTTTGTGCCTTTGGTTCTAGCCTTATAATTTAAGAAGGACAGTAAAGAAAGTCAAATAAAGCCACATGAGGAAGGTACTTGAAACCAGATGATCATCACCCTCACCAATGACTAACAATTATGAAGTGTAATCTGTATACCAAATCCTATGACGTGTTTTATGTAGATTATCTGCCTGCAAGTAAGTCTGAAACTATTGCTTAAAATACATAACATTATAATCATCCAACTTACAGATGAGGTTAATGAAGTATGGAAGATAGTAACTTGACCTAGATGGCCCAGCTAGTAAGTGATAAAGCAAAACTCTAGTGCTGAAGTTTATAATCCTGCGCTATGCCAGAAACCCTCAGATTCAGATATTGTCTGAATGAGGAAGGTGGTGGTAGAAAGGATAGAGAAAAGATAAAAATATTTAGTAGATGAAGAAATAAATATCACCTAGTAAGGAAAGACATTTACATCGTACAGCTCCTCAGAGCAAAAATACAATGATGGTAGGGATGCTGTAGGGAAGCAAACTTCTGTACAATAAAGAAATTTTGTGCAATTATTTTTGTCTAAAGATACAACCCACTGCCTTGCAAAACAAGTATGTGAAGTTTGTAGTTCTGAAAGTGTCTGAATGTGAAAGAAATTTCTAAATTGTGAAAAACATTTAAGTTTATATGACCTCTCAGATAATATGAGACCTCTTGGATGTAGCAGTTGGCTCATTTAAACCATCACAGCAGCCCAGCAGATTTAAAGACAATGTTATAAGTAGCCATATTAAAGCATGATGAGGAAAAATGGTTGAACCTAGGTAAATAATTAAGTCATTCAGCTGTGCTTCCAGTCTAGTGTCTGGTTCTGTCTGTATTTCCTTCAAAATGTCTAACAAATTATTTGACAAAAGAGACCACAAGATGTCTATATTCCAATTAAGCAGGGGATTATTTTTCTTTCTGAAATAACTTTTGTACTAAGCAGACACATTTCTTCCTCCACAGTATAATGGGTGTACCAATAGGGTAGGGACAAAGAAAGTGCTATTTGTAGTTCCCTAATGAAAGTGAAAGTTGACCTGTAAGATCAGGGAAAATACAAAATAATGTCATCCGTGTCTGAGAGGAGCACTCTACATGCGGGAAAGGCAGATTACTTCAGGAAACCAGTAAAGGGCACAAGGAAGGCATGGACAGTGTACTGACCTGTATAGTTTGGGGCTCTCCCTTGCAAAATCTTTTGTTTCATTATGCAAGAAGGCTAGAGCAGCAGCAAGATATCAAAACCCAAATGCCTTGCTTAAGATACAATTTTCGTAAAATTTCATAGATTACAATGCATATTCAGTTTTGGTATCTCACTCAAACTGTCTCCACATTTTACATACAAAGGAAATTGTGGACTTGTAGGTTTTGAAAGGCTTTTTCATATATAGGGTCTCTTTTAGCTTTCAAATGACCGTAAGATGGAAGTGTCATAAAAAAATGTGTTTTTAATGGAGTCAAGGTAAACTATATATATAGAAACACAAGCTATACACATAGCCTGTGTGCATGTGGTGATTATTTTGTTTCTGTAATCAAAATTAAATTATCATGAGGAAATTAAATAATATATATCAATTTTGTGTTGTAGAGAAAGATTAAAACAACTAAGAGTTTAAAAAGTTGAGTGATTATTAAAAAATTATTCTTGCAGGAAATTTTGAAATCATTGAGAAAGAATACAGAGAAAAATAAAAATCATTCATGAGCAAACTGCCAAAACAACTGCTCTTAAATTTTTTGTATAATCACTGTCAATGCATATATTCAGATTATGTAGTATTAATCATAGTGTGAAGCAGTCTTGTCTTCTTTAATTATCATGGATTTTTAAATTTTATTTAGTATTTTTTCATAAGCGTTATTTTAATAACATAGTAGGTGATATGGCTGTAGTATAATGTACATCATATGTTGTTAGCTAACTTTTTGCACATAGTGTATAAATTTTGTACACTAAAATTAAAAATTGTTAATCATCCTGGTATTCCTCTTAGTAATTTATGGATGAGGAAGTGCTGCCCCAAAGAGCATGATAGCTATTTATGAGTTGTATCACGAAATTGATGTCTAGAAATGTGCTCCCAATTTCAACTCTAATGACTAGTCCCAATTCATCTTTGCCAACATTGAAGACTGTTAATGTATTTTACTTCCCTGATTTATAGATGAAAAACATTTTATCATAGTTTTAATTTTCACTTGTTTGAAAGTCATTGTCAGCACAACTATTAAAGGCACAGATTATAGTATAGTCTTTAAAGGGCAGTTGCAATAGGTCTTTCCTGCCAAGGATAAAGATCAGAAAATCACAAGCAACCTCCAGTGGGGAGAGCAGGTTCTTAAGCAAGTATCTTAAATAGGTACTTGAGGGAGGCTTGGGTATTAAATATAAAAGCAGGAAGGCCAGCCACAGGACCAAAATGTGTCTGTTCATCAGCTGGCCTTTCTAGTTTCCACTAGAGTACTTTTTATTCCACTGGAGAACTTTTTATTGAGTGAACAATTGTTGAATTCCTGCTATGTGTCCAGCATGCCTGCACATTCTCTCAGCATTTACTTCATAGTGTGGATTATCTGCTCATAAAGCACTCTCTGCAGAGAATAAAACAAGGATGACTTCCAAGTAGAGAAACTGAGAATCCCTGTGATCTGGAGGGAGCTCCACTGGCAATATTTCCTTTGGAGGCATTGAATTTAGTCAGAGTCACTCTTCACAACAGAAAACTCAAATGTATCTTTCACCATTGTTTGGGTTTTGGGGAGGGAAATGTTGTTCTTATTCCTTTTATATTACTAAATAAAAATGTTATTATAAAAGATATGAAATATACTGCATCATAGGAAGCAAAGAACCCTGTTTACCCATTAGCCAGCCACTCCCAGTCATACCCATCTGGTTTGACTTATTCCACTCCTGTAAATTCCACAACTAGGTCATTCTGAAGAAAACCCCAGATGTAATATCATTTTATCCCATAAATATTTGGATAAAATATTTATACTCTAAAAGTAAAGGACTCATAATTTTTTTTCAAATTATATTAATTTGTTAGTCATTTGTTAGTTGTATCTTTTGGGGGCTACATTTTCATAGCACCATATTTGCCAATGTCTCACTCACTCTCCACCAGAATTCCTGTGGGCTTTTGTCTTACCCCTTTTTCTCCTCCCCCACCCCCAACAGTATGCTGAGCTAGGAAATGAGGAACAGGAAGTTGTTTCTCTTTTGCTTAGACAACTTAAATTGCTATTTACTTACATGTATAACAGGATGATTTTTTTTCTCCTCTGTTTCTGAATTCCAGATCTGCTAAGTCAAATATTCAAAATGTTTATTATGACTAGTGGTGTTCTTAAGTGTGAGGGGGGGATGGCTCAACACATGGTATGACATTCAGATTCTCCTGAGCAGAGAAAGACTGATATTATTTCAGTTTCAAGGGTCCACTGGAGTTATTCAAATTAGGCTCTTCATTTTGTCGACACATACACAGGACAGGAAGGTGACCTGTGATCTAAATCAGTAGTGCTAAAAGTTTAATATAACCAAGAACAGCCCAGATAACCTATTCAAACACTGATCACTGAATCTCACCTCAAAATTCTGATTTAGTTGGTCTGGGTGGGACCTTGATAAAATTAATGCTATCGGTTCACTAACTACCCTTGATTGGTATTAAACTAAGTCTAAGTTTTTTGTCCTGATAAATAACCAAAGTGAGCATCTTCTTGGCTACAGTCCCATGGAAGTATCAATGAACTTAGTTTGAGCTACCTGGGAGCAGCTGCTGAAAAAAATCAAGTCATGGGGTCAGGACCAAATTTAAATCTGTGACTTATGGAGAAAACTGGGCTGCCTCCCTTAATCTAATTGATGCCTTCACTTTATTATCACAGATTAACTCTTTTAGGTTAATTATTATATCTTTTAAAAATCAGTTCCTTAAAAAAAATTTTACCTCTGCTAGGAAATTTGATAGAGATCTAAATTTAAATCTATTTCAGAGATTTAAGGAAAATCTTTTATGATTTTCCTTGAAAATTATAAATCTTTTATGATTTATGAATCATGAAAATCTTTTATAATTTATGACCACAGGAAAATTTTTATGAATATTCTAACCTTAGGCTTTCTTCTTTTTTTGAAATTTCATAGTCTTTGTGTTTATCTCTCTCATGGCTCTGAATAATTACTGTTTAGATATTCTTGAATAGGGGGTGATCTAGATCCTGAAGATACAAATTTTCAACTCCAACTAAAATAGTACACCAATTTGCCTGAGCAACAACCTGAAGTTTTGATTAAATGCAGCCCACAGTGTCAGAGGTTTAAGAACCTTAGTCTCTGTATGGTAAAAATAGATGAAGATATGCCAAGGACAAGATACAAATCATCAGGTAGAGGCAGGAAAACACCAGGAGCAGGTTCTCTAAGGAGCTGGGCAGAAGGGTCAAAAGGAAAGGAGTCCTGGAGCACTCAGTGGCTTTTTAGGCTTTTAATGGTCTCTTGTAGAGAGGCAACCAGGTACAGGGCAAGCTAGGGGCCCAGGGGGCTGGGAGGCTGGTAGGCCTCCCAGCCCCCAGTGAATCTTCACTCTTTCTGGTCTCTGGCGGCATTTCATGGTCTCTCTGCTGTACTCCAAACGGTCCTCTGCTCTACTCTCTGTTCTCTCCTGCTGCCTGCCACTGCTGTCCCTCCTTCTTCTCTGCTTATAAGCCCAGTCTCTGGCTCATGTGTGCCCACTCACACATGCCCACACCCTACTCCAGGTGCCCACTATCAGGTATGCGTGTAGGCCTGCTGAGGTCATCCTTGAGGGGAAGGCGGAAAAACCTGATGACTCTTTCGTTTACCTTACAGCTTTGTAACTCTCCCTTGAGATCTGTGGTCTTCATCTCCTCTCTGTTACTTCTTAAGCAGTAAAACCTGCAAATCCAAATAGCACTTTCTAAGGAAGAACGTTTTCTAGAGAGAAATACTAAGGAAAAGAGTGGGTGGGGCATTGCTGGAGGACTAAGACACTGGCTGGCCTTTGGGTCATCAGAAGAGTAGAGATTAGGTTACTGTCCATGGGTCCTTGATAACAGTGATTCATTTGTTGCTGGGCTTTTCCTAATAGTTGCATAGGCTGTTGTAGAGAGAAGGACCCAAGTGTTAGTAGAGGTGGTTCAAGGACTCAGGTTTGTACATGTGGGGGTTGGATAACACAGATACTAAAGACTATGAAAGAACCCTCCCATAAAAGGTAATATGGTGATTGATTTTGTTTACTTAATATTGCTTTTGTTTAGACCCTAGAAACTACACTGCGATTCACTCCTCATAACACCTTTTTTTTAAAATATTTTTTTTCTAATATATATTTTTATTGTTATTTATATCTTTTACATTTTGTATTCCCCTTGGTTAACCCACCACCAATTCACCCGTGATCCATCTCCATGGTCCCTTGTGTTTTTTTCTACTCCATTTTGTGCCCTTATCCTCCCCCTCTCCCCCACCCCCCAAGTGTCTCTCCTATTTGGTTTCCCTATAGCCCTGTTACAACTGAAACCATTCGATATTTTTCTCTTTCTTTCTGGCTTGTTTCTTTCTGGAAAGTAACACCTTTCTCCAGTTCTCCAAATAAAGTATCAGGTCATGAATCAAAGGCCAACTACTTTTAAGAAAGTCTAACACCTAAAAGACAATGAAGAGTAGTTACTTTTCTGGTAGCAATGCATGAATAGATGAGGGCAGTGTTAAAAAAAAAAGATAACTTTTAAGAATATTGTATTGAGTTAGCTACAGTCAGTAAAGTACTGTGTAATAAGTCATCTCAGGACTCAGTAGCATAAAAGAGTGATCACTTATCCTCATGGAGTTGCCTAATGCCTTAGGGTCAGCGAGTTGGTCAGATGGATGGTTCTGCAGTTTTCAGTTGTTCTTGCACCATGTCTGATGACTGAGAATGACCTCTATTAGATGGTGTAGCTCCACTCTGTGTCTTACATCCTGCTCCTGAGACCAGGGGATGGTCCAGTATGTTCTCACGGTAATCTTGCAGAGTCATTGGAAAATATCCCCTCTTAAGGTCCAAGCTCAAAAATGGCCCATGGTCTCTTTCATCTTATTCTACTGGCAAACAAGTCACATGACCAAACACAATCAAGAGGGTTAGAAATACATTGCACTTTTGTGGAAATATTACAAAGTTACATGTCATAGGGTGTGCATACAGGAAAGGGTGGAGAATTAAGTAATAATAATTAAGTAGTAATAATTAAGTATTACATATATTCAATATGTTATCAATTTAGTGTTGTTACATTAAAAAAATTCAAGTAAAATACCATTAGATTCTGATGCTAATTTATGATGCTTTTCTATGGAAAAACTTTAGTCAGTGTATCCAAAGAATGTGTTAGGTCTTGCTCAAATTTGTTTTCCTTTTTTGCTATCTATATTCTTCTAATGCTTTCCTGTGTTCCATGTGGTTCCAATGTTGTCTGCGTGGAACCTTATTACTCAGTGAAAGATCCCAGACTATCTGCAAATTAATCTGTCACTTTAAATATCCACTTTTTTTCAGTATATGATGTCTTGTTACTAGTGAAACACCAACTCATGGTACAAAATGTCCATTAGTTATATATTTGCATGACTGAAATCTTATTTCTGTATTTGAATATTCTGTGAAATTTCAACTACCATTTATTAAGGAGTACCTTATGGAAGTCTCCTCTGTACTAGATACTTTATATATCATTGTTGTCTCATTAAACAATTCATTATATAAATGCAGGCAGCTGAACCTATGATGATTAAATAAATCCCTTAAGATCAAATTGTTGACAATATCTGAATTAAAACATGGTATGTTTGACAATAAAGCCAATGGCTTTTCTTTCTACTGCTTTCTGTATGTCTTTTATTTTGTCATCCCCACAACTCCTCTTTGAATCTGGGTTTCTAGGTCTTCCTCTGAGATACAGTTAATGATAGGTTTTATGCCAGATGTCTTGGAAAATGGTGGTGAGATCCCTTTATACTCTCTTGAGAGTCCATGGATTTGTCAGGACAGGCATTATCATTATCTTCTATAAGATAGGCTCAAATACATTGACACGAAAAGACAAAAAAAGTACATGGAAGAACTGGAGCTCAGGCTTAGGTTATTTTTCCCTGTATTATTTAAATTGCTACATTTAATCATGGTAATAGGAAGGATGGTCATCAACAATTTTACTAACAGAGCTAGCTGGTTCACTTAATTCCAAAGTACTGTATCTTCCTATTGGACTCTAGAGCATTTGGAAATAATAAAAGAGTAGGGCTTCCTCACACTATAAAAAAAATGAAAGGCAAGTTGGTAGAAGATAATTAATATCCAGTCTTACAGTTTATAATCTTGCAATCTTACATGTTTAAAAGGATATTTTAAAAACTTGGTATTTTATTAACTACTGGTTACACAATTTCCTGGGCAATTCAAATTAAAGAATAACCCAAAAAGAAATAAAACTAACTTGAATTTATAGAATTAATCTTGAAGAAATCAAATCGGCATTTCTTCCCTTACATTATTTTCATTTTCCAATGAACAAATCTGGTCCGATAAATTATGTTTAATTTTCTTTGGGCTTAGACCTGAAATCTGTGTTGCAAGCACTGTTACACCATGGTTTGTTGCTGTGGTGTGTACAAACATGATGTAAGCTTTATATTTTTTGCAATGTCCTCCCATGAATCAGTGCTAGGAGTTTCAGAAAACTCACAAAAGCTGGAAGATGCTTTCCTGACAATTGTTTATCTTTATTTATGATTTCTTCAGAACAGGCTGTTATAAGAGTAGTCGGCTATCGATATATATTAGGTTTTTAAAGGAAAAAGTCCTCCACATAGAGAGGAAAAAAAAGATGAGACTATTGAGACAGTACCTAGTCCCATATTTGCCTCTTTATATAATTTATCTCACTATCAGGCTCTGATTATGATTAGAAAACAATGGTATTTTATTAATGCAAATTGGATGGAACTTTTTTTAAATCAGATTTTCATAGTTCAAAAAATTTTTATTGAAGCATAAGTTGCATAAAAATTATATTCGTTTCAGGTATACAGCCTAACATGTACAATGCAAAATAATTACCATAACAAGTCATTCTTCCATTCTTAGCAATTTTTCAAATATGAACTACTATATTACTGCCTATGGGTACCATGCTGTATACTCCATCCCCATACTTTTCTTATTTTATTGTCGGAAATTTGTAACTGTATTGGGGCCCACCTCTAAATGAGGTCTTCAGGAAGATATATGGAAGGTTTCTTAACAAATGAGTTGCAATTTTCCATGATGGATATATCCAAACCATGGGTGTATCTGATTATAGATGGGCCTTCCTAAGATGTATGTCTTCAACTAATGTTAATATTTATATCATTCCTTACTACATAGTAAGGTATGGTAATATGGTCCAGTAGATATGGGGTTGGGGCTTTATGGAAGAATTAGAACCTACATTGAAATCTGTGAAAGAGAAAAGCTATGGCTGTTTTCTGTAGGTAAAATTTCTTTTCTCTAGCCTAAACAGAACCAATAAAAGATAAATACAAATATAGCTCTTATTATCACCTTCCATTCACCCTAAAGGTAAATTCATTGAAGACTTCTCTGAACAACTAGGAACTGATATCAAAGTCTACATGGAGGTTGTATAGTTGTTGATTGACAGGCCATAATGGAGAAAACCATGCTGCACATCCACAAACCTTTCAATGTCTGGTATCTGTCTTTTGTGGCTCCTGCAGTTCCATCCCCTAATACTTCCTGTCTCACTTTATTTCCTTTCTCTTTCTCACCATCAAATCCTTTCCATCCTTTAGCTCCCTTTTAAAAGCAGCCTCTCCTGTGAAACCTTCATACCTTGACTTGTTCTCCATTCTGCTTTCAAGGCATGATCTCATTCTACCTTCATGTTTTTCTACTCTGTGCATCTATATGCTTCACTGATTATAAACTACTTGAAAAAATGCAGGACTCTCTCTTTGTGTCTCTCACTCCTTACTATATGATTCTATACATCTTTTAGGAAAACATATTCATCTTAAATATAATTGCTCAAGGATAATAATGAAGGACATGAGTCCCTTGGTCTCATAATTTTGGAGTGTATTCCTTCCCAGGTGGATGAAATAGGTCAATTATATTGAAATTTTCCGTCATTAAAAGGTCTATACTTAGTAAAGAAGGCTGTGCACCTAGCCTCATTATGGCGATGAAATAGCCACGGTCACTGCCAAATAAAGACACTAATCTGTGAGGAAAATGGTCTATCAATATACAAACAGATATATTTACATTTAGAGATATTAAAAAAATATGATGAAGGAAAGTGAATGGTGATAAAATAGAAACTTTAGAGAAAATGTGGGTTAGAAATTATTTTCTGCTGGTGAGCCTGATTTCAGACAAACAGAGTTACATTCATACATGGAACATACTGAAAAGGTCACTGGGAGGTTAAAAAAAAGGTGACATTTGTTCTCATTGGGAATGAAATACGAACTCATTCCTGAAAAATTCTGCCTCTGTCTTCATATGTTCTTTCTCTGCACTCTGTTTAAAGGACATTTGAATGGATTTAGGGGCTAGATAATAGATAACTCAGGAATATCTCATCTTGAGACTATTAATTTAATTATATCTACAAAGATCTTTTTTCCCTAAATAAGGTCACATCCATAGATTTGGAGAATTAAGACTTAGACATATCTCTTGGGAAGCTGGCCAGGATTCGACTCCACTCAGAAAATATGGGAAAGGTAAGCCATCTCTACTCTCATTGTACCTAGAAGTTGTAGCTGGGAGTAAATAAATACAGAATATTAGCAGCAACACTAGCATGTCATCTGAGATGAACAAATATCATCCAGGTGAAAAAAATCTCGGCCAAGTCAATGACATAGGCTTGAGGTTTCCAGTAAATGCTTTTCTCTCTTGACCAGTCTTGGAACTTCAAGGCCCAAGTTCTTTTTGAGCATTCTATTTTAAGCCCCTTCAGGAATGAGGATAAATTTGTGAACAGAACCCAGAAAAACTATTGATAGTAGTATTTAGTAGCTTTAAGGAGCTGAATGGTGAACTGAGAACCAGAGAGAAACATCTTTGGTTACTTGATAAACAGAATTGTCACAAGGTAGTTCCATTGGGCTTAACGTGGAAGTTGGGGTGAGCTCAAAAATGGAGTTTACCTTGGCCATGGTTAGGATATAGTTCAGAAGCAGCTGGGTAGCAGTTACCAAGAAAAAAAGTGCTAAGAATTAGATTAGGAAACTGAAGAAAATAGTGACACCTCCTCCTACTTTGGACATTTCTGTGGGATATTTATTCAGCTCCTGTAGGATGGGACAGGGGATAACTTTGAAGGGAAGAGTGAGGAAATAAGAATGTAAGACAGAGGGCCTCCCTGGTGGTGCAAGGGGTTAAGAGTCAGCACTATGAAGCTCTCCGCAGTCACTGCAGCACGAGTTTGATCATGGCCAAGGAGCTTCCCACATGGCGCAGCAGACCTCTCCTACCTCGCCCACTGCTCCCCTCAGCAGTGTATTTCAGTCAATCCACCTGTTCTGCTCCCCACTCTGTCTCTGGTGAATCCTCTCACCCCCACCCCTGAACCTCTGGCCTACACCCCAGATTTGTATGCATATATAAATAAATCTTAAAAAAATAAAATAATGTAGGACAGAGCTTGAATCTTTCCAGTTTCCATTAGAAACAAGGCAAAGCGGAAGGAAGAGGAGCAGCCCTTGGACATAGGAACTGGTGGGGATAACAGAGGAAGACATTCCTAGGGAATTTCAGAACCAGACTGGAAATAGTGTACAAGGGCGGGTGGGTTCTGGGAGAATCACTTGTCCTATGCTACTTCTAAACTTATACCAGTGCAAGGAGTTAAAGAAAGGAGGACCAGGTGAAGAGAGACACATGGGTTAAGAAAGACTCAAGACCAGAGGAGCCTGGGGAGCAAACCAGGATCCAGATAAAAAGCAATTAGAGGAAGATGTTGCCTGCCTTAAATCTGGCACTTCTAGGAGAGGGCCTGCATCCCAACTGCTCATCGGAGTTCCCTGGGCACAAGGCAGCATTTCCTTACAGACACCACTCCCCTGTGCCCATCAATCATTAGACATGACTCCCCTGGGCTAATTCTTTCAGATCTCCCTGGACAGGGACCACCATAACAATCTCTGAGCGTGATTTACAATCTCAAAAGGAGGAGTTAAGTAAGGATTTATAGTTCAAAAAGTAAAAAGGAATTAAGAGGAAGCCTCAGGTTTCTATTTTTAGGACAAATTAAATTTTTTAATTTTTTTTTGCTTTTTTATGATATTGTAATCCAATGAACTGTTTCTCAAACATTTATTGGCTTTGGAGAATATTGAGTGGGTCTATTTTAATAACTTCTCTGAGTCTCCTGCTAGTACTCAAATTAACTACCTTTAAGTACCCTGATAATTGGTCATAGAAATATAAATAAGCCCAGTGAAAAAACAAGGATCTGCCATCTAGGAGAACCCCACCTCAGAGGACAGCTGGGCTATAATGTAATAAGGAAGAAATGTTCACTTTCCCCCATAGGTTATCTGCCTCTGCAGATAAATTGGATCTTTCGGGCTTCCACTTGCTAGCTAAGTCAAACTGCTTAACTTTCTTCATCAGCTCAAATTCTTCAGCTGATATTTGGGATAAAAATACCCTAGTCCTAGACTTCTCAGAAGAAATTACTTCATTCTTATGTGTATGTGAAATTTCCATCATAGTGCCAGGAACAAGGAGGCACTCTAGGCATAGTAGCTGTGTTATCAACACATCATGCCAAAAGAGACGAGTATGTATCACTGATAAGAAATCCAAACCCAGAAGCATCAAGGGCTGAAGATAGGAGGAGTTGAGGCTTAGTGGATCTGCCTGACTAATTTCTCACTAGCTTTGAATTCAGGAAGATCTTACTGCTCTTAGTGAGCTTGTATTTTATGGTTGCTTTGCAGGTATGTATCTTCTAACCATAGATATTGGTTAATTCTCAAATGAATGGTGCTCTTTCCCTTCATATAGAGGCTCAACACTCTCTAAAATCATTTTCCATTCCCCATCCTTCCCCAGATGTTCTGTTGTCCATAGCACCTTTTCCTGTTGATAGGTTATATTGGGCTTAGGAAGAACTTAACATTAGCAAACTGGAATGTTTCATTTCTGTCAATGTGAAGCAATTTGGCACTCTACATTTAGATCCACAAATATCTTCATGTCAAATGACTACTCTTTTCCTAACCACTTTCTTTTCTGGAAATAGTCCAAAATATATTAAATTTTTAATTAGAAAAATAATTACTGCAGAATTATTTAAGAGAATATTAATCTAGATACATCCCATCATTGAAAATTTGGTTAAAGATGTCCACTCGATGTCTGTTATGTATCCATTTAAAAATACATTAGTCATGTTAAAATATAGGCACTTCAATATTAAGTACTTTGATATATTGTTAGTAAAAAATATGAGTTGAAAATTGAGGTACAATGTGATTATCTTGTTAGCATAGATGCATAGAAACATAACCAGCAAAAAAATATATTTGAGTGGAAAAATTCGTTTACCTTCTAACTTTAATTTCTTTAACTTAATTGCATCTTTTTTAGTAAAATAGAAAACAAAAATAATGAAAAAGAAAAAGAGATATGATCCTGGTAGTTACGAAGAAAATGAGATAATGTAGAGAAGATAAACAAGTAGATAGTTTAAAGCAAGAAATGGGTTTGGTGGTAATGAAGAGAGGAAACCCTATTTATGATTCTCTTGATGAAACTCACAGTCAGCCTGAATCCCATGAAATGAAAAGGCAAAAAGCACTTCTTTAGTGATAGCCTCTTTGCTCTGTTATGTTTTGGTTCCCTGTTGCACTAGAAGGCAATTCTATCTGTCTGACTCCTTCCTAGTTTCCCAGTTATCTGATGATTTTTTTTCTCTGTCCTTTGTGTTGGGTGAATTAAGTAAGCCAGATCTTCTGCTGAAGGTGGCAAGAAAAGCCCAGCAACACTGGGCAGTTGGGAATTCCAGGAACACAATACCACAGATTTAACATTCCCTGAGAACAAAGGATCATCCCCTGGACAACAAGATATTTTTTTGAAGCAAGATTTCTAGTAAGGAGAAGGGGTACATGCATGAGGATGAGAATTCACAGTACATTTCAATACCTATAGATCTGTGCAAAGTTTTCCCTGGGAATGGAAAGAACAAATGCAGAGATGGTTCTTTATTTTGGAGAAAGCAGATGGTAAACTAGTCAGATAAGGTGGCTTCACAAGTAGTGTGGCTCTCACTCTGTACAAACACAAAGCCTCTATGTTTCAACCTTATGGGGCTCAGACCTCAGCTTTCACTTCCCTTACGATAACCAGAAGTTGTAGAGTCAGGAGCGACATTTAGCTCCTCCAGTGACAAGAAATAAAAGCTGATAATCCTGGTCACTGTTTTAGGTTGGAACGATTTTCCTGAGGCTACAGATCTAACTCTACTTGAAACTATATAAGCCAGCATTTTACACAATTTCAGTTGGAAACCCAGGAGTTCTTTTATTTTTTTATTTTTTTTAATTGTTATTTATGTCTTTTACATTTTGTATTCCCCTTGGGCAGCCCACCACCAATTCACCCGTGATCCATCTCCATGGTCC
>PVIJ01016150.1:0-22969 GCA_004024925.1 Scalopus aquaticus
TAAAGAACCAGAGTGCAGAGGGAAGGCAGAAAGCCCTCTCTACTTGTATATCCCACATCACAGTGGTCATCATGTTCTTTGTGCCCTCCATTATTGTGTACCTGAGACCTGCAGTCACTTTACCTATTGATAAAGGAGTTGCTGTGTTCTACACTATGATAACTCCCATGTTGAATCCTTTAATCTACACCTTGAGAAACGCCCAGATGAAAAATGCTATTAGAAAGTTGTGTAGCAGGAAAATATTTCCAGATGACAAATAAATGTGCCTGGAGACTGACATTGACTCAACTGAGGAAAGGATCAAGGGACATTTTGAATGACCTCAGCAATAAATATTTATGGCATAAGAGAAAACATTAACTGATCTCTTGATAGATTCTGCACTATATGTAGTAGATGCAAGTAAAAGGAAATGAGAAAATCTAAACCAGTATCACACTTTGAATATTTGGGAAGTTCTAAAAAATTAGGCTTACTTTCACTTTCTCTATCTATGTGTATTATTCATAGGCTTTTCCACTAAAAGTTAATATGAAAAATAATAGAATATCTCTGTTTGAAACAGGAATGGCTACAACAATCCAAGAGGTAAGCACGATAATTATCCATATTATCAAGTAGGAAACTGACAGAAGTGGGTAGTCAATCAAACTGGATTATACAGTCAGACAGTGATGATTGAAATGTAAGAAAGTGATTCTGGTTGGTATTTATTTATCCAAGCCATTATTAAGCATTATATGTAAATATAATATACACTACACACCTTATATATGTATATATATACACACACATATATATATACACACACATTTTTGTCTATATCCATGTATGTGCATGTGTAGTATGTGTCTATATGTGCCTATATATAATTTCATTATATTTCATTAAAACTAAATTCTAAAAATTTTTCCTTAGTAACTTTGCTCATTTTTATGTATCATAACTGATGGTAATGTTGCTTGTCACATTTTGGTATCATACTGTGCTAGGGATATAAAAACAATGTGTCATCAAAGCTTTGAGAGTAACTAACAGTGTTACACTACATTTCCAAAAATTTTTGTACACATGATATTACCTTCAGCTGTTAACCCATTAGAAAGTGTGAGAACAAATTAATAAACAACAATTAAATATCAGATAGGAATTTCAATTGAAGTGTGTATGCCCCATACTTGTAACATACCTGCATGCTACCTAACAGTCCTTTATATGAGGCAACCTAATGACGGTTTATGACACTACTGCCTGAATGATAAAAGTGTAAAAGAAGATGAAATAACTAAATAAAATTTAGAGCAAATAAATAGAAATTAATGAAGAAGAATTATTTCTTTCTTTATCTGATTCAGACTCTGAGGAGAATATATTTTTTTAAGATTTATTTATTTATGCATACAAGCTGGGGTACAGGCCAGAGGCGTGGTGCGGCGAGAGGGTTCACCAGAGACAGAGTGGGGAGCAGAGCAGGCAGATCAACGGAAATACACTGCTGAGGGGTGTAGCCGGAGGGACTAAGCAGGAGCGATCTGCCGCGCCATGTGGGACTCTCCTCCCCTGAGCTTCGAACTTGCGTTGCCACTGCCGACAGCTCCACAGTACAGCACTTAATCGCTGAGCCACCAGGAAGGCCCCTCTGAGGAGAATTCTAATTAGAACTTTTAGGGAACCTACAGTATGCTTCCTCTTCAAATTAAAGAGTGAAAAAGAAATTCAAATGGAGAGACTCAGTGAATGATCAAATATTGACCTTGATACTCTCTGCTCTTGGCAAAATAGCATCTTATGAATGTGGACTCCCTGTGTAATATTTCTCGGTTAATCTTTTTCTTTCTAACATTTTATTGTGAAATCTTTTTAGAAGAGTTATCACTCTCCACATACAAGTGGTTTCTGGAGGAATAATTTTCATTCATTCCTCTGTCCATCATTATTTATCAAAAAGAACTTCCATCCCACAAGAAGTCAGCAGACATGTTGATAGCTGTAATTCATAGGAGAATGAACATATCCAGGTCCTCACTTCACTGAGTTCCGGATACACTGAAAGATTCCCAAAGTTAAGGACATGATACCTGAAAGGGTAATCATGAGGATACAGGGATGTAGGTACCTTACGGGCAACACTAGTTTTCTGTTTACTTCTGCACTCTAGATGAATGTGCAAAAGAGCTTTTGGGAGTAAAATACTTTAATGTGGTTGCTATTAAGTTTATACTCTCTAGTTCTAGCTCTCAAGCAGTCATCAGTGGGTTCCCAGAAAAGGTTTGGCATTGATAATAAAACAGATGTGAACAAACAAGGGAGATACAGCAGAGGTTCCAACCCTGAAATTATGTCACTTTTTCACATGACATTCAGATGTCTAGGAAACCTGGGTTCCCAGAAGAATTCAGGATCCATGTGTTCAGGTTTCAAGTGTAGGGAGTACATTCCCCACAAAAATTGGTGGTTCTCAAACTTGTCTCTCCAGAATACCTGCTTCTAAGACAAAGCCTTTCCATCAAAGCAGATAATTAATTCCTGGGAGAAGAAGTAGCATCTCTCCTCAAGAAAGAGTTTCTAGGGGAATCCCTTTAAATATCCGTACAGTGCAGACTGGAATTTATTTCTGCTGATCACATTTTGAGGAGCAAGATTCTTGTGGAGTTAAGTGACACTTGTAAATGTGTTTGCTCCACACTCTCTGCTTCTTGACTATGGGGCCTAACCACCCGCAGTAGTTCTCCAGTCTTCAAATAAGTCCCTTCTAAATTCAATCCTGTATTTTTTTCTGGAAAAGTTCTGAGGCTTTAGTCTGGAAGGGAGCTTTGATTACAGACAGTCTTTCATAACAACTATTGATTTGGTTTTGAATTATGAGAATACTCTCATTTCAAGTATGATATTTCGTTCACTTTGGACCTACCAACCAAAGGTCAGTTTAAAGTTGGGATTATTTCTGAACATTCCCAATCATGACTAAGTTCTTTAAGACTAAAAGGTAAGGTTTTCAATATTGTTGATGCTTATTAAAGATTGTTATTTTCCATGTAATAATTATATGTATGTTTGCTTTAAATGCAACAATGGAACATTTCTTCCTCACCTCAATTCTTCAAAATCTAGCCTGAAAGTATAATTAAAATTTGATAGATGAAAACTTGGAGGCCATGGAGTTATGCAAATTGTAGGTTCCAGTTCCCTAGTCCTAGCCACCCTGAGACACCACTTGTAGTAATCAAAACTCACGCTGAAAATGAAAATAAATTTATATACACTTCCCACATAGAAAATACACATTTATGTTGAAGATGATTCTTTCTGACCTTCTTGCTTTGCTAACATTTTCTAAGTATTATTACTCAAAAATGTCACTTATCTCTCTCTCTCAGGTGTGCACAAAATCCATATGTGTTTACATAGTATGGTATGTGTCTTCATATATGTTTCCCTATCATTTCTCTTCAAAATTTATGAGGTAAGTATTAATGGTGCTTTATAGATAAGGGGTAAAAAGATGTTATATGCTATGAAATATATTTCCAGATAAAGAGGATAATCAAGCAGGAAATTGCATTTTAATTTGGTCTTTTTGATTACCAAACCAAATCACTGGACCACTGTGATAGTCATTTTTAAAATGTTGCGGAAGAGGCAGGAATCCATGGACTGGAGCAGG
The DNA here is from genome assembly GCA_004024925.1 of Scalopus aquaticus. Classification (NCBI taxonomy): domain Eukaryota; kingdom Metazoa; phylum Chordata; class Mammalia; order Eulipotyphla; family Talpidae; genus Scalopus; species Scalopus aquaticus. Next base: position 3,668 of record PVIJ01016150.1, read on the forward strand.
GATTGGACTAGAGAGACTTGAGTAAAGGAGAGAAACCAAGATAGAAGGACCATTAAATGAATACTACCCAATTTGACTTGATTTTTGGGACTTCAAACTTGTTCATGCATGCGAGTGTGTGTGTGTTTGCTTTTGTGGGCATGTTTTTCTATTCCGAAATTATTTCATGTGTATTTGTGCCTGAAGTAGTATTAAAGTAGTTATAATTATTATGGTCATGTAAAAAGGAGATTTCTAGTTCAATATTGTTAATTACAGTAATTGGGAGCATGGGGAAGAATTTGAGGAAAGAAAGGTTAAAAAGTGTTTCTGACCTAATTTGCTTCTGCCATTCATCAGCTATTTGAATCTGGGAAGAATCTTTAACTTCTCTGTGCATCTATTTTATAATATATAAAATAAGTATTAAATATGAATGTCAATGTGCAAAAATTTGAAGTAAATCAACCAGTGTCTGCAAAAAACACTTGGAGTGCACTAATTATTATTTAATAATATAAGCCTGAATACTACTATCAACACAAAACTGAGATTATTTCACAACTGCAAAATGGATAAATGAGTCCAGCCATAGCGATTTCTATTAGTCTTGTAAAGAATCATATGTGAGAGGAATGGATCTTTGCACATAACAATCAATCACTTATAGACAGATAGATAGATAGAGATAGATATAGCATATAAAATTATTGGATTTAGTCAAATACATTATCAATTCCTTTTCAGATGGTCCTATATGCTTTCATCATATTTCCTTACTAATGCCCTGTTTTTCTTTATATCAGCTAGATAAAAAAACCTCCTACCTGGGGTTTCAATCTCTACCTTCCTGAATTTAAGCTCACTCACTCAGGATTATGCAGAGACCTTTTCTGGAGTTATAGCCATGATTTCCCTACTTAAATTTCTGTATGTGCTTCCTCCCATACTTTCAATTTCTAAACCATGTTCTACTATTTCCTAGGAAAAAAAGGCAAGTGTATTGACATTAAATTGCTAGATTTCATATCCCTTTCCTGACTTACCAACCACAATCCATTTTCATGCCAGGCTGTTATCCTAGAAGTCCCAGGTACACATATGGCTTCCTACTCATTGGTTTAAAATGTTCCTCATGTCTATATTCCTCTCAAAAACTGCATCTGGGAGACTATTTGAAGCATCTTCAAAACTAGAGGAATATTTTTCTAATTGAAAAGAAATATTGAAAACGTCAATATCCAATAGGATTCAGAATTTTAAATTTATTAGAATGAAGAAGTTTAAGAGATTCAAAGTTTAAATAATAACAAGAGATTTCTTTTTTCAGGTAATGTAATAAACAATCATACATAAAAGTCAATTTCCAATAAGATTCAGATTTTCAAATTTATTAGAATGAAGAAGTTTAAGAGACTCAAAACTTAAATAATAACAAGAGATTTCCTTTTACAGGTAATGTAATAAACAATAGGACATACATGGAGACTAGAAACAATGTCACAGAATTTATTCTCCTGGGTCTCTCTGAGAATCCAAAGATGCAGAAAATCATATTTGTTGTGTTTTTCCTCATCTACGTCCTCTCTGTGGTAGGAAATTTGCTCATTGTAGTCACCATCATTTCCAGCTCATTGTCAGCGTCCCCCATGTACTATTTCCTGGCCTATCTCTCCTTTATTGATGCCTGCTATGCCTCTGTTAATACCCCTAAACTCATTGTAGATTCACTCCGTGAAAAGAAGACAATTCAGTTCAATGGATGTATGTGCCAAGTCTTTGGGGAACATTTCTTTGCAGGTGCTGAAATCATCCTCCTCACTGCGATGGCCTACGACCGCTATGTGGCCATCTGCAAGCCCTTACACTATGCAACCATCATGAGTCGACGGGTATGTGACCTGCTAGTGGGAGTGTCATGGTTCGGAGGCTTTCTTCATGCCACCATACAGATCCTCTTCATCTTCCGACTGCCCTTCTGTGGTCCTAATGTCATCGATCACTTTATGTGTGATCTGAATCCTTTGCTCAATCTGGCCTGCATGGATACCAGCACCCTAGGACTCTTCGTTGCTGCCAACAGTGGGTTCATCTGTTCGTTGTTGTTCCTCCTCTTGATGATCTCCTATGTGGTTATTCTGCGTTCCTTAAAGAACCAAAGTGCAGCGGCAAGGCAGAAAGCCCTCTCCACCTGTGTCTCCCACATCACAGTGGTCCTCATGTTCTTCGTGCCCTCCATTATTGTGTACCTGAGACCTGCAGTCACTTTACCTATTGATAAAGGAATTGCTGTGTTCTACACTATGATAACTCCCATGTTGAATCCCTTAATCTACACCTTGAGAAACACCCAGATGAAAAATGCTATTAGAAAGTTGTGTAGCAGGAAAATATATCCAGATGGCAAATAAATGTGCCTGGAGACTGACATTGACTCAACTGAGGAAAGGATCAAGGGACATTTTGAATGACCTCAGCAATAAATATTTATGGAATAAGCCAAAACACTAACTGCTCTCTTGGTACATTCTGCACTATATGGATTAGATGAGAGTATAAGGAAATGAGAATCTAAACTAGTATCACACTTTGATTATTCAGGAAGTCTAAAAATTAGGGTTACTTTTATATTCTCTATTGTAAGTATTATTCATAGGCTTGTCCAGAAGTTAATATGAAATATAACAAAATATCTACATTTGAAGCAGTAATCGCTACAACAATCTAAGAAGTAAGCACCATAATTATCTATATTTTCAAGTGAGGAAACTGACAGAACTGGGTCGTCAACCATACAAGCATGTTAAGCGTGGGTAACTAAAGGATGATTTCTCATCTATGATCATAACAGCTTACACAGAGAATGATTGAAATGTAAAAAAATGATTCTGGTTGCTATTTATTGATCCAAGCCATTTTTGAGCAGAGAGATAGATAGATAGAGAGATAGAGAGATAGATAGATGATAGACAGACAGATACAACACACATTATATATATGTACTTTTGTGTATTTCTATATATGTACATTTGTTGTATGTCTCTATGTGTGTCTATACATTAGCTCATTAACTAAATTCTAAGAATTTTTCCTTAGAATCTTTGCTCATTTTTAAGTACCATTATTGATGATAAGTTGCTTGTCCCATTTTGGTATCACACTGTGTTAGCGATATAAAAGCAATGGGTCATTGGAGCTTTGAGAGTAACTAACAAGGTTACACTACATTTCCAATAATTTTTTGTACACATGACAGTATCTTCAGCTGTTAACCCATTAAATAGTGTGATAACTCAAATTAATGAGTAACATTTAAATATCAGGCAGGAATTTCAATTTGTTAGGTGTTTATGCTCCATACTTGTAACATACTTGCATGCTACCTAACAGTCCTTTATATGAGGCCGCATAATGACTGGTTTATGACATTACTCCTGAATGAATAAAGGCATAAAAGAAGATGAAATAACTAAATAAAACTTAGAGCAATTAAGTAGAAATGAAGGGAGGAGAATTTTTTCTTCCTTTATCTGATTCAGAATCTGAGGAGAATTCTAGTTAGAACTTTTAGGGAAACTACAGTTTGCTTCCTCTTCAAATTATAGTGTGAAAAAGAAATTCAAATGGAGACTCTCAGTGAATGATCAAATATTGACCTAGATATTCTGTGTTCTTGGCAAAATATTATCACAAATATAGACTTCCTGTGTAATATTTCTCTCTTAATCTTTTTTTCTAACATTTTACTGTGATGTCTTTTTAGAATAGGTATCACTCTCTACATACAAAGCGATTTCTGGAGGAATAATTTTCATTCATTCCTCTGTCCATCATTATTTACCAAAAAGAACTTCCATCCCACATGAAGTCATCAGACACATTGATAGCTGCACTTCAGAGGATAATAAACATATCCAGGTCCTCATTCACTATATTTAGGATACATTAAAAGATTCCCAGAGATAGCGGTAAATGACAACAGAGTGTTATAAGTGTAAGATTTTGGAAACACAGAGTGGTAGGAAAACATCATTGAGGGAAACATAACAAAGAGCTAAAGGGCAGTAAAGACTCAGACAAAGACAAACTTTGAAAGCTGACCCAGGAGGGTAGAGGGAGGGGAGAATATGAGGGGGAAACAGCACAAGGGAATAAGGTGATGGATTAGGGGTGCTTTGGTAGTGGGAGAACTTTGGTGACCACACCTGAAGAGAGAAATCAGTATTGTCCAAAAATTAAATTTAAAAAAAGCCCCCCAAGGTGAAAGACATAAAAATGCTTCCCAAAAGAGGAAAAGAAACCAGCAGAGTTAATAGGCATGAGCTGAACAGGAGCATCCTGGGAAAGGAAGACATAACCAAAGTCAGGGTTTGACAAGAAGAAGCACACAGTGCTCTATACATATGACTGTGCCTATTACTCTATTAATTCAGTAATGATTCACTGAACCCCGGCTGTGTATCAGAAACTGGAAACTGTATGGAACACTGAGCTTGTAAAAGTCTCAAGGCAAGACATAAAATTGGACAAAAATAAGAGAAGACCAAGATAAGACTTGTCTATCAAAGGTAAGCCATGCATGTTATTGTAATAATGTGGGGGTCAAAAGTGACAGGTCTGAAATTATTGGTACAGGTGAAAATGCAGACACTGCGGCTTCCAGCTCAGTCCCCTTCCCAAGCCACTGAATCCGTCAGGGTCTCTTTCTGCATGGGTGCAGGAATAGCTCATTTAATGGCACCATATACCCACAATCCAGTCACCTTGCTGAGAAAAGACTGGACTTGGGCAGAGACACATGCCCAGGAAATGGGAACCAAGACACAGGGCTGAGATTCACTGTGTGATTTATAAGATGTTGAGAAAAGAAATAATTAGAAATGTAGTATCTCCTTGGTGAAAATCCAAGAAAAAGACATTTTATGGGTAGAGGTATATATGAGAAGGACACTGAGATTGTTAAGACAGTGGAAACACTGCACAATGCCACAAATTCTTTTAAGGTACAGTGGACAAAGCAAGGTATGAACCATAAAATAACAAGTCTGAGTGATAATGATGTGCCAATGCAGGTTCATTTAGTAACACATGTGCCTCCCTCTGGGGTTTGAGATGGACACGGGAGTGGACAGGACTGTGTGAAAGCAGGGGTTTCAGGTGAAATCTCTTCACCTTCCTCTCTCTTTCAGGAGAAGCTGAAAGAAATTTAATTACTTTAATATCATATTTCAAATTTAACACTACAAAGATTGTATGGCGTTATAGTTTATATGTTACGTCAAAAGTTTAATACAATTATCAACAAAATTGCATTTTAATTATTAATATGACATTGTCTATTTTCACTAGTTTGATATTTATACATATGTGTGTGTTTGTGTGTGTGTATGTATATATATATAAACATGTATATACATATATACATTTATCGTATTCCACAAAACCCATTTAGTCTCCAACTATTTTTTTTCAGGTAATATGTAGAGTCTATTTTCCAAATTTATTCCTTTTAAGAAGAATATGGATTGTAAAAACTAAGAAAGTCACCTGTCATTTTCACTTACATCTACCCTACCCCTTCTAGTCATTAAGCTTCTTCTGATTAATTATGTATTTCTTTTGAAATCAATGATTGACACCAAAGTTACCTCATGATATTTTTCATCTCTGCATTTCTCAGGGTGTAGATTAAAACATTGAACATAGGGTCAATGATTGTATAAAATAGTGCAAATATTTTGTCCAAAGGAAAAGTAGTCAGAGGTCTCTCTAAGATGAAATCACAGGAGCAAGGAATAAGATGACCACAGTGATGAGACCAACAGGAGGAGAGGACTTTTGGTCTTTCCTCAGCGGACTGATTTCTTAGAGTGAATAATATAATGCCCGGAGAAAGAAAAAAACCAGCAAGGTAACTAAGGACATGATACCTTAAAAATATTCCTGAGGATACCAGTGATGTAGGAATCTTACAGGCAACATTTACAAAGGAAAAATACACAAAAATACTGATCAATATCATTAGGAAAATCAGAGATGAGGTAGGACAAAAAAGTGTAGATGAAAGTCAGGAAACCAATAAATGGCGCAGCTCAATCTACAATAGTTTTAGCAACACTCAATGACCATATTGATGCCAACACATTAAAAATGGTGACTAAACTCAATATAGAGAAATATAACAAAGGCCAGTGAAGAAATCAGTAATAAACTCTTAACAGCTGATGACAAAACTGTGGAAACTGTGACAAAACTGGGAGTGGTGGGAGTGAGGGAGGGAAAGGGCCAATGGGACATGGTGGAGAATTGTGGGAGCACTGGTGGTGGGCAGGTCATGAAAGTTTACATTTGTAGGTTTCAAACTATAAAACCTGAAGTAGATAAAAGATGTAAACTTGCTTTGCCTCAATAAACATGATTCGGGAATGCCTGGAACTCTCTTGTGTTGGAGATCACTCTCCACATTTGTAATGGAGCCTGACCTGACTGTGAGTGCCAGAGATAAATAACAGGAAAACTAGTTTTCTGTTTACTTCTGCACTGCTCAGATGAATGTGCAAAACAGCTTTGGGGAATAAAGTAATTTAAAGTGACTGCCACTAAGTTTATACTCTCATAGTTCCACTTCTCAAGTATCATCCGTGGGTTCCCAAAAAAGTTTTAACATTGATAAGAAACAAAAGTGAACAAATAAGGGAGCTACATCAGAGGTTCCCACCCTGGAAATATGGTCACCTTGCTATTCACATGATATTCAGATGTCTAGGAAAACTGGGTTCCCATAGAGAAATGAAGCTCCATGTGTTCAGGTTCCAAGTGTAGGGAATACAATTCCCCACTCAAAAATGGGTGATATCAAACCTGTCTCTCCAGAATACCTGCTGTAAGATGTGTAGCCTTTCCAGCAAAGCAGGTAATTAATTCCTGGGAGAAGAAGCAGCATCTGTACTCAAAAGAGAGCTCTAGGGAAACCTCTTTAAATATCAATATAGTGCAAGCTGGGATTTATTTTTGCTGATCACATTTTGAAAAGCAAGATTCCTCCAGAGTTAAATGACACTTGTGAATGTGTTTGCTCCACACTCTCTGCTTCTTGACTATGGGACCAAACCACCTGCAGCAGTTCTCCAGTCTTCAAATAAGTCCCTTCGAAATTCAGTCCTACATTTTTCTGGAAATGTTCTGAGCCTTTAGTTTAAAAGTGAAGTTTCATTGCACACCAACTTTCATAACAACTATTGATTTAATTTTGAGTTATTAGAATATTCTCATTTCAATTCCGATATTTATTTCACATGGATCTACTAACCAAAGGCCAGTAAAGTTGGGATTATTTCTGATCATTTCCAAACGTCGGTAAGTTTTCAATATTTTTGGTGCTCATTAGAGTGTGTTATTTCTCATGTCTTATTTTATGTCCATATGCTTTAAATGCAATGACAGAACATTCTATCTTCACCCCACATCATCAAATGATAGTTGGGAAGTGTAATTAAAATTGGCCAGATGAAAGCTTGGTGGCCATGGAGATTAACTAAGGAGTGACTGTCAGTTCCCTGACAACAGACACCCCTGAACATTTCTTAAATTAATCAGAACTCATCATGAAAATGAAAATAATTTAAATACATTTCCCTTGCAGAAAATGTACAATTATACAGAGATGATTCTTTTTGACCTTACTCCTTTGTTAACATTTTCTAAGCATTATTACTCAAAATGTCAGTTCTTTCTCCCTCCTAGGTGCACAGACACACACACATAAAAAATATAGATGAAAATCCATATGAGTTTACATAGCCATGTGTATCCATAGCCATGGATATATTCACATATGTTTCCTTATCAGTTATCATAAAATCCTGTGAGGTAGGTGCTAATATTCCTTTGTAGATGAGGGGTAAAAATATGTTATATGTTATGAAATGTACCCCAAGATAAAAAGAAGATGCAGGCAGAAAAATAGAGTTTTAATTTGGTCTTTTTGATTTTCAAACCAAAGCAATTGAACACAGGCATAGTTATTTTCAAATGTTGCAGAAGAGACAGGAATCCATTGATTGAAGGGGGACTGGAGCAGGAAGACTTGAGTCAGAGGGAGAAGCCAAGATAAAATGGTGAACAGAGGAATGAATGATTTTTTTTTTCTTCAGAAACTATACTGTATGTAGATAGTGATATCCATTTTGGGTGTTCAAACTTGTCCGTATGTGTGTGTTTTCTTTTGTGGGCATGTTTATCTACTCTTATTATTTCATGTATATTTGTCTCTGAAGAAGTATTAAAGTAGTTATTATTATTATTATTATTATGGTAATTATCATTATAATTATAATGTAGGATACCATATGTGTACCTATAATTATGATGATAATTATAATTATCATGTGAAAAGGAGATTTCTAGTTCAATATTGGTAATTACAGTAATTTGGGGCATGGTGAAGAATTTTGAGGAAAGAAAGACTAAGAAAAGTGTTCTCTGACCTAATCTTGGTTCTGCCATGAATCAGCTGCTTGAACTTGGGAAGTATCTTTACCTTCTCTGTACTTCTATTTTATAATTTATAAAATAAGTATATAAATAAGAATGGTCAATATGTCAAATATTTTTAGTAAATCAACAATTGTTTGGAAAAGTACTTGGAGTACACGAATTATTGTTTTAAGCAATGTAAGCCTGAGTTATTACTATCAACACAAATCTGAGATTGTTTTCACCTCTGCAAAATGGATAAGTGATACAAGTCAAAATGATTTTTCTCAGTCTTGTACAGAATCATATGTGAGAGGCACTGGTTCTTTGACATAACAATCAACTATTTAAACACCTATAAAATATATAAAATTATTGGATTTAGTCAAATACATTATCAAGTTTTTTTTTACAGATGATCCCATACACTTACATCACATTTCCATTAGCAATGCCGGGTTTTTCATCATATCACTAGTATAAGTAACCTTCTAAATGGGGTTTCAATCTCTGCCTTCTGAATTTAACCCACTTCACTCAGAATTATGCAGAGACCTTTACTGAAGTTTTATGCATGATTTCCCCTTCCTTAAATTTCTCTTCATGCTTCCACCCATATTCTCATTTATCTAAACCATGGTTTACTATTTCCTAGTAATAAAGGGGAAGTGCATTAACTTTGTATTGATAGATTTCATTTCCTTTTCCTGACTTACCTGTCACTAAGTATGCAATCCATCTTTTATGCCAGCTTGTTATCTCAGATGTCACAGGTCCACATATGACATCCTACTTATTGGTTTACAAATGTTTCTGCCTATACTCATAAAATAATTGAGCTAGGAGGCAATTTGAGTCATCTTTAAAAACCAGGAGAACTATTTTTTAATTAAAAAAATTCAATCATAAAAGTCAAAATCCAATAGGATCCAGGCCTTCCACATTAATTAGATTGAATAAGTTTAGCAGATTCAATGTTATCTCAGATTCTTCTGTTATCTCAGAAGTCCACAGGTATATATATGGCATCCTACCTTTTTTAAATAATTGAAACAAAAATCCAAAACCTATAAATTAAAATCCAAGAGGACCAGGCATTTAATACTTATTAAAATGAATATGTCTAACAGATTCACTGCTTCATTAATAAAAAGCAATGTTTTACAGGTAATGTAATAAACACTAGGAGATATATGGAGACTAAAAACAATGTCACAGAATTTATTCTCCTGGGGCTCTCAGAGAATCCAAAGATGCAGAAAATCATATTTGTTGTGTTTTTTCTCATCTACGTCCTCTCTGTGGGGGGAAATTTGCTCATTGTAGTCACCATCCTTGCCAGCTCATTGTCAGCGTTCCCCATGTACTATTTCCTGGCCTATCTCTCCTTTATCGATGCCTGCTATGCCTCTGTCAATACCCCTAGGCTGATTGTAGATTCACTCCGAGAGAAGAAGACAATCCAGTTCTCTGGATGCATGTGCCAAGTCTTTGGGGAACATTTCTTTGGAGGTGCTGAGATCATCCTCCTCACTTCAATGGCCTACGACCGCTATGTGGCCATCTGCAAGCCCTTACACTATGCAACCATCATGAATCGACAGATATGTGACCTGCTAATGGGAGTGGCGTGGGTGGGAGGCTTTCTTCATGCGACCATACAGATCCTCTTCATCTTCCGACTGCCCTTCTGTGGTCCTAATGTCATCAATCACTTTATGTGTGATCTGAATCCTTTGCTCAATCTGGCCTGCATGGATACCCGCACCCTAGGACTCTTTGTTGCTGTCAACAGTGGGTTCATCTGTTCGTTGAACTTTATTCTCTTGATGGGCTCCTATGTGGTTATTCTGTGTGCCCTAAAGAACCAGAGTGCAGAGGCCAGGCAGAAAGCCCTCTCCACCTGTATCTCCCACATCACAGTGGTCGTCTTATTCTTTGTGCCCTGCACATTTATGTACCTGAGACCTGCAGTGACTTTACCCTTTGATAAAGCAGTTGCTGTGTTCTACACTATGATAACTCCCATGTTGAATCCCTTAATCTACACCTTGAGAAATGCCCAGATGAAAAATGCCATTAGAAAGTTGTTTAGCAGGAAAATTTTTCCAGATGACCAATAAATGTGCCTAGAGACTGACATTGACTCAACTGAGGAAAGGCTCAAGAGGGCATTTTGGATGACCTCATCAATAAATATTTATGTGATGAAGAAAAAACATTAGCTATTTTCATGATAGATTCTGAATTTTCAGAGTAGAAACAGGTTTAAGGAAATGAGAGGACCTAAACCAGTATCACATTCTGAATATTCAAGAAGTCAAAAAATTGGGGTTACTTTTACCTTCTCTATCTATGTTTATTATGCATAAATTTCTCTACCAGAAGTAAACATAAAAAATAATAAAATATGTTGGTTTTATGCAGCAATCACTATAATAATTCGAAGAGGTAACAAAGCAAGTATATTGAGGACAGGTAACCAGGGGGTGACTTCTCATCCATGCTCATAACAGCTTCACAGTCAGACAATGATGATTGAAAGTAAGAAAATGATGCTAGTTGCTATTTATTGATCCAAGGCTGCGTTTGGCATTATACATATACATGTGTGAATACACACACACACACACATTATATATATGCACAGGTGTATATCTATGTATGTGCATGTATAATATGTCTCTCTATATATGTACTTATATGTTATTTCATTATAACTCAAGTTTAAGAATTTTTTGTTAGTTACTTTGTTCATTTTTGTGTATCGTAATTGATAATATGTTGCCTGTAATACTTTGGTATCACACTGTGTTAGGGAAATAAAAGCAATGGGTCAGTGAAGATTTCAATGGTTACTAACAAGGTTCACTGTATTTCCAAATTGTTTTTGTACACCTGAAACTGTCTTCAGCTATTAAATGGTTAGAAAGTGTGATAACTAAAATTAATAAAAATATTTAAATATCAGACAAGAATTTCAATGTATTAAATAGCTATATACAATAATTGTAACATACTCAATTGCTAGCCAACAATCATTTATATGAGGCAGCATAATGTCTGGTGTGTGAATTACTTAGTTAATGAATAAAAGTATAAAAGAAGATGAAATAGCTCAATAAAATAGAAAATAAATAAATAACTATGAACGGAGGGGTTCTTTTTCCTTCCTTTATCTAATTCAGACTCTAAGGAGAATTCTAATTTGAACTTTTAGGAAAACTTCAATTTGTTTGTTTCCTCTTTAAATTGAAGGGTGAAAAAAATTCATATGGACAGTCTCAGTGAATGATTGAACATTGACCTTGATACTCTCTGCTTTTGGCACAATAGCATCTTATAAATGTGAACTCCCTCTGTAATATTTCTCTGTTAATCTTTTTTTTGACATTTTATTGTGAAATCTTTTTAGAATAAGTATCACTCTCTACATACAATGCAGTTTCTGGAGGAATAATTTTCATTTATTCCTCTGTCCATCACACATGAAGTCATTATACACATTTTTAGTTGCACTTCAGAGGAGAATAAACATATCCAGGTCCTCACTTCACTGAGCTAATAATTCATTGGAAGTATCCAGAGACAGCAGTAAATAACAACATCATGCTATAAGAATAAGTTGTGGAAATTCAGAGAGGTAGAAAAGCAACATCGAGGGACACAGGAGAAAGAACTGAAGGGCAATAAAGACTCAAACAAAGACAAACTTTGAAGGCTGACCCAGGAGGGGAGTTAGTGAGGAAAAGGCAGGGAGGGGAGAATATGAGCGGGAAATAGCCAAGGGAATATGGTGATGGTCTACGGGTGCTTTGGTGGTGAAAGAACTATGGTGATCACACCTGAGGGGAGAAAACATAAATTTTCCAAAAATTAAATAAAAAAAACACTCTCTAGGGGAAATACATAAAAATGTTCCCTCAGAGAGGAAAATAAATCAGCAGAGTTAACAGGCATGAATTTGAACAGGAACATTCTTCAGAAAGGAAGACATAACTAAAGTCAAGAGTTGACAAGAGTAGGGCCTCCCTGGTGGCGCAGCAGTTAAGCGCTGGGCTGTGGAGCTGTCGGCAGCATGTGATGCGAGTTCGACACACAGCCAGGGAGAATCCCACATGGTGCGGCGGACCTTTCCTGCCTTGCCCGCTGCTCCCCTCAGCAGTGCATTTCTGATCTGCCTGTTCTGCTCCCCGCTCTGACTCTGGTGAACCCTCTCGCCGCCCCACACCTCTGGCCTGTACCCCAGCTTGTATGTATAAATAAATAAATCTTTAAAAAAAAAAAAGAGTTGACAAGAGTAATCATACACCTGGTCTATACAATATGCTGAGCCTATGGCTCTATTGATTCAATCACGATTTACTGAAACCCAACCGTGTGTCAGAAACTTGTGGAATGCTGAGCTTTTAACAACCTCAGAGGCAAGACATAAAAATGGATTAAAAAAACTCAGAGAAGACCAAGCTATACTTGGATAAGTTTTCACTAGCATGACAGTGTTATTGTCATAATTTGGGGGCCAAAGAGGGAGGTCTAAAATCTAGTGGTGCCAGTGAAGATGCAGATCTTGGTGGACCCTGCAATATCCAGCTCAGTCCTCTCCCAGGCCATTGCACCCTGCAGGGTCTCCTCCTTCCTGGGGTGCAGGAGTAGCTCATTCAGGGGCAGCGTATGGTCACAATCCGGTTACCCTGCTGAGAAATGACTGGACGTGGGCAGAGACAGAGGCCCAGGAAATGGGAACCAAGACACAGGGTTGAGATTGGTTGTGTGATTTATAAGATGTCAAGTAAAGAAATGACTAAAATAGCAGTATCTCCTTATAAAATCCAAGAAAAAGTCATCATGGGGAAGGATGGATGAATAGGAAGGACACAGGAGACTTTTAGGACAGTGGAAACACTGCACAATGACACAAATCCTTACAAGGTACAATGTACAAAACAAGGAATAAAGCATAAAATGAGTAGAAAGTCTGGGTGATAATGATTGCCAATGCAAGTTCATTTTTGGTAAACCATGTGTGATACTCTAGCGCTGGAGATGGACATGTGTGGGGACAGGCTTGTGTGATGGCAGGGGTTACATGTGAAATCTCTTCACCTTCTTTTTTTCATGAAGCTAATTTCTCTTAAATGGAAATTCTTACAAAAAAAAATACACACATTACTGGGACTAAGAGTCCACTGGGTTTCCTTTTGTCCCGAATAGTTACATGGAGTTAAATGCTAAATTTGGGGAATTTCAGACATCACTCGGAGTTGCTGTGACTGAAGTCTTGATAATACATTTTTCAGGAAAATTACATGTGACTTATGCTATGACCCCATATTTAAGTGAAAGATGTCTTTCCCCAGCAGCTCTCTGCCTGCCTATGTCCGTGCAGTCATCTCTCTCTCTCTTTTTTTTTCCTTTCCTTAATGAATTTGCCATGCATTAATGAAAAATAAAAAAATAAATCTTCTTATGTCATAAAAATTTTTCTGGTACAAAAACCTAGTCATTTGCAACACATTCCTTTTCAACCTCTAACTGAGCATGGTTTTTTATATACTTGTAAAGCTATACTTAAATCAAGTAATACTGCTGATATTCAACATCTCTCTTAGAGCAGCAGCGATTCTTCATGAGTTTATCTTCGTCATTATATTTTCTGCTTTCACCTCTATGCATGCATTATAGAATGTTTGTGACTTTCATTTCTTTATATATTCTAAAATTCATTCCATATTTTAATAATCTTTCTTTACATAAAAATCGTTTTATCCAATGTCTTCTCTGTTGTGGTATTTGTCATTTATCTTAGGAGCCTTAACTTAATCCTATTAAGTGTGCACTAAATACTATCATCAGTTTCTTCTTTTTTCCCCAGAAAGTATTTCTCAGATATCTCTTCGTCATTATACCTACAAGATGATTTGCTTTACGAATTTTACCACAATATGTATTTTTAACTATTAGACTTCATTGAAGCTAGTTTATTAATTTAATAATTAGTTCAACTAGTTTGTTAAACTAATAAACATTAGCAGATTTAGGTTAATAGAAATATTGAATGGAAAGTACCAATAAAAATAATATATGCACTTGCCCCAGGCAGGAACAACACCCCCGCCAGAGAGATAAATTTAATAACAAAATAATGAAACTACAGTAATACATTATTTACAAAAATTCATGTTTACATTTGAGTTCACACTTAGTATTGTCCTATCTATTGATTATGACTTATATGACAATTTCCAACACTTTATTAATATAAAGAATATTTTTATATATACTTCTGCACTCCATATGAATGTAAAAAACAGCTACTGGGAGTAAAGTACTTTAAAGTGTCTGCATTAAGTTTATACTCTCAGAGCTCTAGCTCTCAAGCAATCATCAAAGGATTTTATAAAAGGTTTAACATTGATAAGAAAACAAATGTGAACAAATAAGGGAGCTACATCAGAGGTCCCCACCCTGGAGTTATGTAACCTTGCTACTCACATGTCATTCAAATGTCTAGGAAACCTGAGTTCCCTTGTGTTCAGGTTCCAAGTGTAGGGAATACAATTCCCCACTCAAAAATGGGTGTTTCTCAAACCTGTCTCTCCAGAATACCTGATTCTAAGACAAAGCCTTTCCATCAAAGCAGATAATTAATTCCTGGGAGAAAAAGCAGCATCTCTACTCAAAAAAGATATTCTAGGGGAAACCTTTAAATATCCATATAGTGCAGACTGGAATTTATTTCTGCTGATCACACTTTGAAGAGCAAGATTCCTCCAGAGTTAAATGACATTTGTGACTGTGTTTGCTTCACACTCTCTGCTTCTTGACTATGGGACCAAACCTCCCGCAGCCATTCTCCTGTCTTCAAATAAGTCCTTTCTAAATTCAACCCTACATTTTTTCTGGAAATGTTCTGAGCCTTTTGTCTAGAAGGGAAGCTTTGATTACACAGACTTTCATAACAACTATTGATTTGGTTTTGAATTGTGAGAATACTCTCATTTCAAGTATGATATTTCTTTCACATTGGATCTACTAACCAAAGGTCAGTTTAAAGTTGGGATTATTTCTGAACATTCCCAAACATCACTAAGTTCTTTAAGACTAAAAGGTAAGTTTTTTGATAGTGTTCATGTTTATTAAAGGTTGTTATTTTCTATGTACTAATTATATGTCTGTATGCCTTAAATGCAATGATGAAACATTTCTTTTTCACCCCAATTCTTTAAAAGATAGTTGGGAAGTACAATTAAATTTGATAGTTGAAAACTTGGAAGCCATGGAGTTATGTAAATTGTAGGTTCCAGTTCTGTGACACCAGGCACCCCATGACACCTCTTGTAGTAATCAAAATACATGCTGAAATGAAAATAAATTTAAAAACACTTCCCACATAGAAAATGCAAAATTTTATTGAAGATGATTCTTTCTGACCTTCCTGCTTTGTTAACATTTTCTAAGTATTATTACGCAAAATGTCACTTCTTTCTCTCTCATAGGTGTGCACCCACAAAATATACAGATGAGAATCCAAATGTGTTTACATAGCATGGTGTATATCTTCATATATGTTTCCTTATCAATTCTCATCAAAACTTGTGAGGTAGGTATTAGTGGTGTTTTATAGATGTGGGGTAAAAAGATGTTACATGTTATGAAATATACTCCCAGCTAAGGAGAAAATTCAAGCAGACAAATAGTTCTAATTTGCTCTTTTTGAGTTTCAAACCATGTGCATGACCATTGCGATCATCATTTTCAAAATGTTGCAGAAGAGACAGGAATCCATCAACGGAGCAGGGTCTGGAATACGGAAACTTGAGTAAGGGAGAGAAGCCAAAGTAGGACCATTCAGTGACTGCTATCCCAATGTGAGTGACATCATGACGGAGCTCAAAATTGTCCGTGTGTGTGTGTGTGTGTGTGTGTGTGTGTGTGTGTGTGTTTGCTTTTGTGGACATGTTTTCTGCTCTGCAATTGTTTCATGTGCCTTTGTCTCTGAGGTAGTATTAAAATAGTTATAATTATTATAGTCATGTAAAAAGGATATTTCTAGTTCAATATTGTTAATTACAGCAATTGGGGGAAAAATTTTTGAGGAAAGAAAGAGTAAAAGTGTTTTCTGACCTAATCTTGGTTCTGCCATTCATCAGCTGCTTGAATTTGGGAAGGATCTTTAACTCCCTGTACTCCTATTTTATAATACATAAAATGAGTATATAAATAAGAATGGTCAACATGTCAAAAATTTGAAGTAAATCAACCAGTGTCTGCAAAAAACACTTGCAGTGCACTAATCATTCTTTTACTATTGTAAGCCTAAATATTGTTAGAAAAACAATTCTGAGATTGTTTTCACTTATGCAAAATGGATAAGTGAGACCAACCACAATAATTTCTCTCAGTCTTGTATAGGATCATATGTGAGAGGCACTGGACCTTTGCACATATCAGTCATTTAAAAATATACATACTTACATATAAATATATATATATATATATATATATATATATATATCATATAAAATCATTGGATTTAGTCAAATACATTATTAATTCCTTTACAGATGCTCCGATATTCTTTCATCATATTTCGGTTACCAATGCCCTGTTTTTCCTCATCTCAACTAGTATAAGTAACCTCCTAACTGGGGTTTCAACCTCTGACTTCCTGAATTTAAGCCCACTTCACTCAGGATTATGCAGAGACCATTACTGGAGTTATAGCCAAGATTTCCCCTTCCTTAAATTTCTCTACGTACTTCCTCCCATATTCTCAATTTCTAAACCATGATTTACTATTTCCTAGGAATAAAAGGGTAGTGTGTTAACTTTGCATTGATAGATTTCATAACCCTTTCCTGACTTACCTACCACTATGTGTATGATCCATCTTTCATGGCAGGTTATTATCTGAGATGGTCACAGGTACACATATGGCATCCTATGTATTGGTTTACAAATGTTCCCCATATCTATACTCCTATCAAATACTTCACCTGGGAGGCAATTTGAGTCGTCTTCAAACCTAGGGGAACAATTTATTTAATTTAAAAAATCCAAAACATTATAAAAGGCAATATCCAGTAGTATCCATACATTTCACCTTTATTAGGATGAAGAGTTTAAGAGATTCAACATTTCAGTAATAACAAGTGTTTTCTTTTTTCAGGTAATGTAACATACAATAAGACATATATGGAGACTAGAAACAATGTGACAGAATTTATTCTCCTGGGGCTATCAGAGGATCCAAAGATGCAGAAAATCGTATTTGTTGTGTTTTTCCTCATCTATGTCTTCTCCGTGGTAGGAAATTTGCTCATCTTGGTCACCATCCTTGCCAGCTCAATGTCAGCATCCCCCATGTACTATTTCCTGGCCTATCTCTCCTTTATCGATGCCTGCTATGCCTCTGTCAATACCCCTAAACTCATTGTAGATTCACTCCGTGAAAAGAAGACAGTCCCGTTCAATGGATGCATGTGCCAAGTTTTTGGGGAACATTTCTTTGCAGGCGCTGAGGTCATCCTCCTCACTGCGATGGCCTACGACCGCTACGTGGCCATCTGCAAACCCTTACACTATGCAACCATCATGAGTCGACGGGTATGTGACCTGCTAGTGGGAGTGTCATGGTTCGGAGGCTTTCTTCATGGAACCATACAGATCCTCTTCATCTTCCGACTGCCCTTCTGTGGTCCTAATGTCATCGATCACTTTATGTGTGATCTGAATCCTTTGCTCAATCTGGCCTGCAGGGATACCCGCACCCTGGGACTCTTTGTTGCTGCCAACAGTGGGTTTATCTGTTCGTTGAACTTTATTCTCTTGATGGGCTCCTATGTGGTTATTCTGCGCTCCTTAAGGAACCACAGTGCAGAGGCCAGGCAGAAAGCCCTCTCCACCTGTATCTCCCATATTACAGCAGTCGTCATGTTCTTTGTGCCCTGCATAATTGTGTACCTGAGACCTGCAGTGACTTTACCCATTGATAAAGCTGTTACTGTGTTCTACACTATGATAACTCCCATGTTAAATCCCTTAATCTACACCTTGAGAAATGCCCAGATGAAAAATGCCATTAGAAAGTTGCTTAGCAGGAAAATTTTTCCAGATGACAAATAAATGTGCCTGGAGACTGACATTGACTCAACTGAGGAAAGGATCAAGAAGACATTTTGAATGACCTCATCAATAAAAATTATTAAATTAACTGCTCTCATGATAGATTCTGCATTATATGGAATAGATGCAAATATAATGAAGTGAGAAAACCTAAACCAGTATCACTCTTTGAATATTTGGGAAGTCTTAAAAAATTGGAGTTATATTACCTTCTATATCTGTGTATTATTCATAGGCCTATCCAGCAAAAGTAAGTATGAAAAATAATAAACTAGTTACGTTTTAAGCAGTATTCGCTACAACAATCCAAGAGGTAAGCACCAGAATTATTCATATTTTCAAGCGAGGAAATTGACGTAAGTGGGAGTTCAACCAAATGAGCGTACTGGGGATGGGTAACTAAAGGATGATTTGTCATCCATGCTTCTAACAACTTACACAGTCACACAATAATGACTGAAATGTAAGAAAATGATTCCGGTTGCTATTTATTGACCCAAGCCATTGTTGAACATTATAAACACACACACACATGCATATATACACATGCTACACACATTATGTATGTGTAGAGTTATGTGTATATCTATGTATGTATATGTGAAATATCTGCTTATATGTTAGTTCATTAACTAAATTCTAAAAACTCTTCCTTAGTAACTTTGCTAATTTTTGTGTATCATAATTGAGGTAATATGGTGTGGGGCGCGGCGTGGTTTT
>PVIJ01016150.1:23069-33849 GCA_004024925.1 Scalopus aquaticus
TGAGGAGGCCGGACTAGAGACCGCAGTCAGTACCACCCACCTGCATGCTGTTCACATGTCAGGCAAGGGTTCGGTGGAGTGAGCGCGTGATCAGTGCTCGGATTGGACACTGAGGTTTGACCTTTAACAGGATAGGCTACCTGTTATTCCGCCAAATAAGAGCCTGGGGTATAAATGTGTGTATGTGCCTGTATGTAAGGAGATTAGAGGATTTTTGAAGAAGAAGCTTGAAAATAAAGCTGCTGCCTGCCTCCGCTGATTACCGAACTTGGTGTCGCGTCTTTCTTCCTGCTGGACGGGGAACCGCGCGCGACAATATGGTGCTTGTAACATTTTGGTATCATACTGTGTTAGGGATGTAAATAAAAGCAATGGATCATTGAAGCTTTTTTTAAAAAAAAAAAAAAAGATTTATTTATTCATACATACAAGCTGGGGTACAGGACAGAGGCGTGGGGCAGCGAGAGGGTCACCAGAGACAGAGTGGGGAGCAGAACAGGCAGATCAGAAATACACTGCTGAGGGGAGCAGCGGGCGAGGCAGGAGAGGTCTGCCGCACCATGTGGGATTCTCCCTGGCTGCGTGTCGAACTCGCATTGCGTGCTGCCGACAGCTCCACAGCCCAGCACTTAACTGCTGCGCCACCAGGGAGGCCCTCATTGAAGCTTTAGAGTAACTAACAGGGTTACTATCAAGCTTACTACATTTCCAACAACTTTTTTGTACACATGGCATTATATTAAGCTGTTAATCCATTAGAATGTGTGATAACTCTAATGAACAACATTTAAATCTCAAACAGGAATTACAGTTTGTTAACTGTTTATGCCCCAAACTTACAACACACTTGTAACACCTAACAGTCCTTCATATGAGGCAGCATAATGACTGGTTTATGACATTACTCCTGAATGAATAAAATTATAAAAGAAGATGTATAACTAAATAAAACTTAGAGTAAATAATTAGAAATGAAAGGAGGGGAATTTTTTCTTCCTTTATCTGATTCAGATTTTGAGAATTCTAATTAGAACTTTTAAGTAAACTACAGTTTTCTTCCCCTTCAAATTAAAGAGTACGAGAGAAATTGAAATGGAGAATCTCAGTGAATGATCAACTTGATATTCTGTGCTCTTGGCAAAACATATCTTATGAATCCCCATGTATTATTTCTGTGTTAATAATTTTTATTTCTAATATTTTATTGTGAAGTCTTTTTAGAATAGATATCACTCTCTAACACAGTGAAGTTTCTGGATGAATAATTTTCATTCATTCCTCCATCCCTCATTATTTATCAAAAAGAACTTTCATCCCACAGGAAGTCATCAGACACACTGACAGTTGCATTCAGAGGAGAATAAGCATATCCAGTTTCTCATTTCACTGAGCTTAGGGCATTGAAAGATTCCCAGAGTCATCACTAAATGACAACAGAGCATTATAATAGTAAAATTATGGAAACACAGGAGGTATAAAATCAACATCAGGGGACACACAACAAAGAACTGAAGGGCAATAAAACTCAGACAAAGACAAACCTTCAAAGCCGACCCAAGAGGGGAGAGGGTGAGGAAAAGGTGGGAAGGGGAGATTATGAGGGGGGTACAGCATAAGAGAGTATGGTGATGGGAGAACTATGGTGACCCCATCTGATGGAAGAAATCATATATTGTCCAAAAACCGAATTAAAAAAAGGACTCCATGGGTGAAAGACATAAAACTGTTTCCCAAAGAGGAAAAGAACCTGGCATAGTTAACAGACATGTACTGGAATAGTAGTATCGTTAGGAAGGGAAGACATAACTAAAGTCAAGGGTTGACAAGAGTGAGCACACACCTGGTCTGTGCAGTATGGCTGTGCCTATTGCTCTATTAATTCAATAATGAATTACTGAAACTTGACTGTGTCTGAAACTTGAGGAACACTGAGCTTATAAAAGCCTCAGAGGCAAGACATAAAACTGGATCAAAAATTCAGTGAAGAGGGCACTTCCTGGTGGTGCAACGGGTTAAGCGCAGCACTATGAAACTGTCCAGAGCCACTGCAGCACGAGTTCAATACCCGGCCATGGAGACTCCCACATGGCGCAGCAGACCTCTCCTGCCTCGCCCGCTGCTCCCCTCAGCAGTGTACTTCAGTCGATCTGCCTGTTCTGCTCCCCACTCTGTCTCTGGTGAATCCTCTCACCACCCCACACCTCTGGTCTACACCCCAGCATGTATGCATAAATTAATAAATCTTTAAAAAAAAAGTCAGTGAGGACCAAGCTATAATTTGGGGACAGGTGGATTAGGCTTGACTAGCAAAGGCAGAGCAGTGCATGTTATTGTCATGATTAGGGAGTCAAAGGGGCCAGTGATGATGCAGATCTTGGTGATGCCGCTGTGTCCAGCTCAGTTCCCTCCACAGACCATTGCACCCTACAGGGTCTCTTCCTGCTTGGGCTTCAAGAGTAGCTCATTCAGTGGCAGCATATGCCCACAATCCAGTCACCCTGCTGAGATAAGACTGGACGTGGGTAGAGACAGCTGCCCGGAAAATGGGAACAAAGACACAGGGCTAAGATTGGTTGTGTGATTTATAAGATGTCAAGGAAAGAAATGATTAGAACAGTAGTTTCTCCTTAATGAAAATCCAAGAATAAGACATTACCTGAAGAGGAAGGATGAACAGGAAGGACCCAGAAGATTTTTAGGACAGTGAAAATACTGCACAATGCCACAAACCTTACAATGTACAGTGTAAAGAAGGAGTGAACCATCAAGTAACTAGGAAGTCTTTGTGATAATGATGTGCCAATGCACGTTCATCTTTGGTAACACAGGCGCCACCCTCTGGGATTGGAGATGGACGATGGGTGGGAAGGGACTTGTGGGAAAGCAGGGGTTACATGTGAACTCTCTTTGCCTTCTTCTTTCTTTCAGGTGAAGCTAATTTCTCTAAAATGTAAATTCTCACCAAACAAAACCAATGCATTACTGGGACTGAGAGACCACTGGGTTTCCTTTTGTCCTTAATAGTTACATGGCATTAAATGCTAAAGTTGGGGTATTTCAGATATCACTCATTTTGTTATTAATGCATGACCATGAATGTCATAAAGGAATATTCTAGACAAGAACTATCAACATTTACAAACGAAGGACATGTTTTATAAATTGTGGTGATGTGTTTGAAGTCTGGTTAATACATTGTTTTTTCAAGAAAATTATGTGGGACTTTATCTATGACCCCATATTTTAGTGAAAGATGTCTTTCCCCAGCAGCTCTCTGACTGCCTATTTCTGGGTAGTCATCCCTCTTGCTTCTGTTACTTTTTCTCAATAAATGTGCCATGTATTAATTGGAAAATAAAAAACATTTCTTTTCCTCTGTCATAAAACTTGAAACATATTTTCTGGTACAAAAACCTGGTCATTTTCAACACATTCCTTTCAAACTCTAACTGAACATGGTTTTGTGATTTTTTTTAAAGCTGTATTTACATTGAGTGATACCTGCTTTTTTGAATTAGTAACTGCTAATATTCAACATCTTTCTCTCAGAGCAGCAAAATTACTTGATTTTATCTTCCTCATTATATTTTCTGCGTTCACCACTATATATGCCTTACAGAATGATTGTGACTTTCCTTGCATTTACATTTCCTAAAATTCATTCCATATTTTAATTATCTTTCTTTACATAAAATCATTTTATGCAGTGTATTCTGTGTTGTGGTATTTGAAATTTAACTTAGGAGCCTTTTGTTTCAATTCTTTTAACTGTGCACACAAATCTATCATCAGTTTCTTCTGTTCTTTCCCAGAAAGTATTTCTCAGATATCTGTTCCTCATTATACCTACAAGATGATTTGCTTAATGCATTTTACCACAATATGTATTTTTAACTAACAAACTTTATTGAAGTTAATTAGGTTATTAGTGTAATATTAACTAGTTCAACTAGTTTTTTTAAACTAACAAACTATTAGTTTTCGGTTTACAGAAAATTTGGTGGAAAGTCCCAAGAAAAACAATATATCCACTTGCCCCATGCAAGGGACAACACCCCAGAGAGATAAATTCATTACCAAAATAATGAATCTACATTGACACATTATTTACAAAAATTTATGTTTACATTTATGTTCATACCTGGTGTTGTCTGATCTATGGGTTTGTTTGTTTTTAAGATTTATTTATTTATACATACTAGCTGGGGTACAGGCTAGAGGCGTGGGGCGGCGAGAAGGTTCACCAGAGACAGAGTGGGGAGCAGAATAGGTAGATCAGAAATACACTGCTGAGGGGAGCAGCAGGCAAGGCAGGGAAGGTCTGCCTCACCATGTGGGACTGTCCCCGGCCTGGCGTCGAACTCGCATCGCGCGCTGCTGACAGCTCCACAGCACAGCGCTCAACCACTGCACCATCAGGGAGGCCCCGATCTATGGGTTTTGACTTGTAGAATGACAATATCCAACAGTTTCACTGTCCAAAAATGTCTCAAAGCTTCCTTATTTGTCTCTCTCGCCCTCCCATCCTTTTCTGACCTTCGCCCAACCCATCACCTCCCCAGAACTCCCCCACCTTGCACTCTGGGCTGGCTCTCCTCAATTCACTGTCCGGTATCTTGTCTTTCCCAGGGGCTCATATAGGTGAGAGCATTCAGTCGTTGCTTTCAGATTTCCACTTTGTAATGTGCCTTTAGGTTCTTGCCTGGGTTTTCTTGGCTTTTTACTTCATTTCTTTTCAGCAATAATAATATTCCATTGTCCATGTGTTTATCTTCTTTGAATGCTGAATAGTATTCCATTGTGTATATGTACCACATCTTCTGGATCCAGTCATCTATTTTTGGACATCTGGGTTGCTTCCATACCTTTGCTATTGTGAACAGTGCCACAATGAACATACGGGTGCATGTATCCTTTCGGATTAGTGTTTTTGGCAGCGACATGGATGGAATTAGAGGGGATCATATTCAGTGAAATAAGCCAGAAAGAAAGAGAAAAATATCAAATGGTTTCACTTATAACAGGATTATAAGGAAACCAAATAGGAGAGAGACAATCAGTGGGGGGGGGGGAGGGAAGGAAAAGAGAACAAAATGGAATAGAAAAGAACACAAGGGACCATGGAGATGGATCATGGGTGAATTGGTGGTGGGCGACCCAAGGGGAATACAAAATGTAAAAGACATAAATAACAATAAAAATAAATATTAAAAAAAATTCCCTTGTCCATTCCATTCCATTCCATTGTACCACAGTTAATTAATTCACTTATTGAAGGACATCTTGGCTGTCATCCAGGTTTCACAATTATGAATAAAGCTGCTATACACAGCCCTCTCAGTCAAAAGGCATTTTTTGGTTTGTTTCTTGACCACATGTTTTATTTTGCTTTATTGAAAATTTCCTCTTTTCAGGAGGAAGATATTTCTGGAAACAATGACTCACACTTTATCAATTTTAGTCAAATACAAGTGGGTTGACACTTCATTTTGTCATTTAGTTCCTTAAGTTTTATGGGAAATGCTACTGAATTCTTATCAGCAGGTGTGATGCCAATCACTGTTTTCAATTTTTTGAGTTACAGATTCTCACTCTTTCTTCACTAGTTATTATTTCACAGAGGAGTTGGGGGCCTCCCTGGTGGCTCAGTGGTTAAGCGCTGTGCTGTGGAGCTGTCGGCAGCAGTGACCCAAGTTCGACGCCTGGTCGGGGAGATTCCCACATGTCACAGCAGACCTCTCCCGCCTTGCCCGCTGCTCCTCTCAGCAATGTACTTCAGTCAATCTGCCTGTTCTGCTCCCCACTCTGTCTCTGGTGAACCCTCTCGCCGCCCCACGCCTCTGGCCTGTATCCCAGCTTGTATATATAAATAAATAAATCTTTAAAAAAAAACAAAAAGGAGTTAGGAACATTGAAACTCTTTAAAACAGATTCACTCTAGATGTATTTTTATTAAATAACTGGTTTATCAATGATGCTAGTGGCCCATGTGTGAGTACCTTAAAAGATTTTAATTACTTTAATATTAGATTTCAACTTTACCACTACACAGAATGTATGACATTATAGTTTAGACATTATGTCAAAGTTTTAATACAATTATCAATAAAATTGCATTTTAGTGATTAATATGGCATTGTCTCATTTTGAATGATTCTACATTTATACATATGTGTGTGTGTGTGTGTGTGTGTGTGTGTGTGTGTGTGTGTGTAGACACACATTTATCATGTTCCACAAAACCAATTTACTTTCCAATTAATTTTTTCAGGTAATATTAGAGCTCTATTTCCCACATTTATTCTTTTTAAGAAATAATGTGGGATATAAAAAAGAAAGTCACCTGATGTTTTCACTTACATCTACCCCTTGTAGTCATTAAGCTTCTCCAATTAATTATGTATTTCCTTTGAAATCAATGATTGACACCAAAGTTTCCTCATGGTGTTTTTCATCTCTGTATTTCTCAGTGTATAGATTAAGGGATTGAACATAGGAGCAACAATGGTATAAAATAGTGCAAATATTTTGTCCTCAGGGTAAGTAGTAGGAGGTCTTAGGTAGACGAAGATCACAGGAGCAAAGAATAAGATGACCACAGTGATATGAGACCAACAGGTGGAGAGGGCTTTGCGTCTCCCCTCGGCAGACTGATTTCTTAGAGCGAACAGTATAATGCCATAAGAAAGAAATTAGATAACAAAGGTAACTAAGGACATGATACCTGAAAAAGTAATCACTATGACACCGGTGAGGTAGGTGTCAGTACAGGCAAGTTTTAACAAAGGAAAAACATCACAAAAATAGTGATCTATTTCATTAGGACCACAAAAGGGCAAAATGATTGACATGATAAAGAGAGGAAAGGAATGGACAGCTCCACCGACCCAAGCAGCTAAAACAAGGAGATTGCATCTCGTCCTGCTCATGATAATCATGTAGTGGAGAGGTTTGCAGATGGCAACATAGCGATCATAAGCCATGGAAGTAAGAATGAAGACTTCAACAGCTCCAAATAAGTGCAAGGTAAAGATCTGCAACATGCAGCTACCATAGGAGATGGTCTTTCTCTCCACCAGCAGGTCACCAATTAATTTGGGTGTAACAGTTGAGGTATAGCAGATGTCCATGGATGACAAGTGGATGAGGAAATAATACATTGGTTGGTAAAAAAGAGAACTGTATCGAATGGAGACAAGGATCAGAAGGTTTCCTGATTTGAGGAAAGATGACAGCATGAAAACAATAATATATTTACTAAATTGTAGATTGACATGAATGGGGTCTCAATATTAATTTTGACCTATTTATTGCACTTGGCTGCTTTCACATGCTTTTGTGATAAATCTATTGTGGAAATTTATGTTACAATGATAATGATCATGTATTTTATTTGACACTACTAATCGTCTAATATATAAATATGATTTTGATAATAGAAATAAATTTATGCTTTAAATGCTATTATTTAGATTAAGTAACTTAAAAATTTGTTTATGTATATTTCCAAATTCTTGTGCTATATAGACAAAGCTATGACATCTTAAAGTGTCTACACTAAGAGGAATATTTTTTTAATTATATTGTGAGATTCTAAATAAAGTAGAATCTTTGATTTGTCCTTACCTGTTTTTAGTGTCGTAGAGGACTTCTTATCCTCCTGTATCCAACACAGAAAAGCAATTTTCTATCAGAGTGTTCAGCTGTTAACCATAGCTTGAAAATATAAAAATGCTTTATAAGGTGGGGAATCATTTATGTGATTCTAAATATTTCAAATAATTTTCCATCAGTTTGACAATAAAGCAAACTCCTCATATCAGGATTCTTGCTTGTTTTCTAGATCATGGAGAACATAGTATATGGTTATTGCTATAAGAGGAAGGAAATGAGGAGAATTATTGACATAAAGCATCATGGTGATATTAAGGAAAAGTATGCAAGAATTGAGGTCACAGTTAAAAAATAAACAATTTTGGCCAATCACAGAGCAAATGATTAGCAGTGAAATGTAGAAAGAGAAAAGTTGAGGAGTGTGAAATAATTTACAACTGTGGGGCCTCCCCGGTGGCACAGCGGTTACGTGCTGCGCTGTGAAGCTGTCGGCAGCGGCGACGCGAGTTCGACACCCGGCCGGGGAGAATCCTACATGGCGAGGCAGACCTCTCCTGCCTTGCCCGCTGCTCCCCTCAGCAGTGTATTTCTGATCTGCCTGTTCTGCCACCCGCTCCGTCTCTGGTGAACCCTCTCGCCGCCCCACGCCTCTGGCTTGTACACCAGCTTGCATGTATAAATAAAAAAAATAAATAAATAAAAAAATAATTTACAACTGTGATACTAAACTAATGGTTAATCTTTTTATACCTCCTTTTCTCCCTCCATGAAATGCAGATGTGTTTACAGAATTCAGAACTGAATGAGGAATACAAGAACTAATAGGGAATGTCCAATAACAAATGTGACTCAAAGCAGTCATTTTCCCTTTATAGTGATTCTTCCTTAAATGCATCAATAAACATCTACAGAAATTGTCCTGCAAGACACATCACATTAAATGGAAAAAGAAGGAAGGAAGGATGGAGGGACGGATGAAAGGAAGGGTATTTATAACATGTATTTAGTAATGACAAGATACGATTCAATTTCAACATTACTTGTTAACTTGAAGATAGATTGGTTATCTTAGGGCATTTCTTAACACTCCACTACTGGATAGTTTTTGTATGACAGAGCTATGATCAATTACTTTATTTCTTGAAATTATACATGCATTTGGGTTATGTTATCACCATGTAAATGGAAACACTTAGATTTAAATAAAAGTTTCCATCACATATTCCAATTTTTCCTTAATGTATGAGAATGCATCATGCCATAAACTTGCCTTTGTTGATTCAGATGAAACTAGTCTATTTTACGATGTAAGGTGTTTTGAGATACAGGAATATCTCATTTGTGGAGATGTTCAAGCATACGCTGGGCTATTTTTAACAGTAACATGAAGGAATACATACAATCACAAGTTTTAGCAGTAATTCACTCAAACATGAAATGTATTGAACCATGTTATTTGTAACTGGAATTTTGCTGATGAAAAAAGAATACTATATAAAGGTAGAACATTTGTAAAATAATCACTATCATGTGCTGCCAGTAAAGTTGCAAATTTTAAGTAAAATTCTATAGAAATGCTCAAAGAACATATAATTAAATGGAACATGCTTGAGGAACCCTTCCCATACTAAGGTGACATGGTTCATTCAAGAAACAGCAGATTTGAATGACTGTTAATTCAGCTCTGGGCTCCATCTGGATGCACTTAGTCCTCAGAGGCTTAACAATTTGTCTCCCATGCCATAATCTAGAAGAAAATATACAGCATTCCAAAGTAATAATTCATGCATATCCAAACTGAATCTCTGAAAATATTCTGGAAATCTCACATGTCCTGAA
Source organism: Scalopus aquaticus (assembly GCA_004024925.1). Classification (NCBI taxonomy): domain Eukaryota; kingdom Metazoa; phylum Chordata; class Mammalia; order Eulipotyphla; family Talpidae; genus Scalopus; species Scalopus aquaticus. The sequence goes on from PVIJ01016150.1 coordinate 32,523, forward strand.
ACTTTCACAAGCTTGCAAAGGAAGCGGATTTCACATGTCCATAAAGGGTATTAATGATGCAAGCAGTGCCTCTTCATCCCTCAGGGAAGCGCCATTTTCAATCCATGTTTGACACAACTCTAGCTCAGAATAAAATACAATCAAAAAGTATTTTAAAATCTGGCAAAACTCTCTCAATATTTATGTTCTAGGAATCATCTGATTTTTGCCTCTCTCTGATGAAATGTGGCTCAGAAGAACAAAATATAAACGTGAGCACAACACAAAATTAATAGGTCTTGGAAGGCTTGAAGTAATTATATCCCCAATGGCTACCTTCAATGCATCCTGGCCAAATGTTGTTAAACCACTGTCCATGGCAATTTCCCTGGTTCCCTTGGATGTTTACCTTCCACACTTACATGAGTTTGTCGCATCCACTATTTCCCTGGAGTCCAATAAGTCTAGTCAGAAGGTGAAGTTGAAGAATCTTGGACTGCTCAGTGCTCTTCCATCTTTCTGGAAAAGGAGGAAATCTAGGTAGCTAGTAAATGTATTAGATTATCTTTCAGAAATCTGAGATGAGATTTATCAAAGAGAACCGATCATGGACACTACAGTCAAGGCATGGACTACATTCAAAATTCTAAATGTATAAAATACATAATCTAGGAAAATCGATGACCTGCCACATAACTTGTCCCTGGGTGCTTATATTTCGTAACATTATTGAAATTTATGCTTGGAAAATGGGAGGCAAAGGAAAGGGAAGCCAAAAATAATAAAGTCCTTTCTCCATAAAGTTGGCAGAGATGAAAAATGAAAAATAAAAGATACAGAAAAATCAGAAGAAGAAAACTCTCCAACTACAGCAGTGCTTTAATGGGACTAAACCTTCAGTTCTTTCTCCTATCACTGTATATTTACAGGTTGTTTGGACTCAGCCTCACCTGTTGGCACTGAATTCAGTTAGTCTCTCTCTTTACCATACAAATTATACAAGACTTCTTAACCACTTGAAACTTCAGGAAATCAAACTTTTTTTTTAATATAATATTTATTTTTGTTATTCGTATCTTTTACATTATTATGTATTGCCCATAAGTTACCACCACCTGTTCACCCGTGGAGCCATCACCATAGTCCTCTGTGCTCCCCTCCTCCCCCCTTTTGAGCCCTCCCCTTCCCCTCCTTCCCTGCTGAATGTTGCTTTCTTATTTGGCTCCCCTATATTCCTGTTATAAGTGAAACCATTCGATATTTTTCTCTTTCTTTCTGGCTTATTTCACTGATCATGATCCCCTCTAGGTCCATCCATGTTGCTGCGAATTGCATGTGTTTGTCTTTT